>CM050165.1:302372401-302589113 GCA_027410445.1 Discoglossus pictus | reverse complement strand
ACATTTACATGTTTCCCCTTAAAACACTTAAGTGTTGCTTTAGCAGTGTGTTTGGGGTCATTGTCCTGCTGGAAGGTGAACCTCCGTCCTAGCCTCAAATCACGCACAGAGTGGTACAGATTTTTCTCAAGAATATCCCTGTATTTAGCACCACCCATCTTTCCCTCAACTCTGACCAGTTTCTCAGTCCCAGGGATGGTGTTCTTTGGGCGATGTGATGTGTTGGGTTTGCGCCAGACATAGTGTTTTCTTTGATGGCTGAAAAGTAAAATTTTAGTCTCATCAGACCAGAGCACCTTCCTCCATACATTTTGGGAGTCTCCCACATGCCTTTTCACAAACTCAAAACGTGCCATTTTGTTTTTTGCTGAAAGTAATGGCTTTCTTCTGGTCACTCTGCCATAAAGCCCAACTTTATGGAGCGTACGGCTTATTGTCGTCCTATGTACAGATACTCCAGCCTCTGCTGTTGAACTCTGCAGCTCCTCCAGGGTTATCTTAGGTCTCTGTGCTGTCTCTCTGATTAATGCCTTCCTTGCCCGGTCCGTGGGATTTGGTGGGCGGCCGTCTTTTGCAGGTTTGCTGCTGTACCATGTTCTTTCCATTTGGTTATGATAGATTTGATGGATATTTTGTTATAACCTAACCCTGACTTGTACTTCTCAACAACATTGTCCCTTACTTGTTTGGAGAGTTCCTTGGTCTTCATGGCAGTGTTTGGTTAGTGGTGCCTCTTGCTTAGGTGTTGCAGCCTTTTTCAAAAAAGGTGTGTATATGTAATGACAGATCATGTAACACTTAGATTGCACACAGGTGGACATAATTTCACTAATTATGTGACTTCTGAAGGTAATTGATTGCACCAGAGCTTTTTATGTGCTTCATAACAATTCAGATTAACAAAACATTGAATTTAAGGCTGTAATGTAACAAAATAGGTTAAAAGTCAAGGGAGGTGAATACTTTTGCAGATCTTGCTTTTGGATAGAAGTTCACTAACTGAAAACTTCTGTAAAAAAATATGCTCTGTGCTTATGTAGAGCCCTTTTCAATTGACCGAACTGCAATTTAATAAGGCTGTAAATGTTTAATAAATAGGACAGGAACTGTACGGATCTTCCATTCAAGTCCCTCTATTCTGTTTCATGCTTATCCTGAACTGTGTCTTGACACCTAGAGAAAGGGCATGAGGAGAGAGGTTGAGGAGGGGGGTTGAGGATGAGGAGGGGGGTTGAGGAGGGGGGTTGAGGAGGGAGGATGAGGAGGGGGGTTGAGGATGAGAAGGGGGGTTGAAGAGGGGGGTTGAGGATGAGGAGGGGTAGAGGAGGGAGGTTGAGGAGGGGGGTTGAGGACGGGGGTTGAGGATGTGGAGGGTGGTTGAGGAGGGGGGTTGAGGAGGGAGGATGAGGAGGGGGTTGAGAAGGGAGGTTGAGGAGAGAGATTGAGGAGGGGGGTTGAGGAGGAGGGGGTCTGAGGAGGAGGATGAGGAGGGGGGTTGAGGTTGAGAAGGAATGATGAGGAGGGCTGTTGAGGAGGGGGGTTGAGGAGGGAAGAGATACGAGGGTAAGGGGGGAAAGAGACATAGGGAAGGGAGAGGAGGAGAAGACACACAGGGGAGGGAGGGGGAAGAGACACAGGGGAGGGAGAGGGGGGAAGAGACACAGGGGCGGGAGGGAGGGCGGGGAGACACAGGGGAGGGAGAGGAGGGGAAGAAACCCAGGGGAGGGAGAGGGGGGAGAGACACAGGGGAGGGAGAGGGAGAAGAGACACAGGGGAGAGAGAGGGGGGACACAAGAAAGGGGCACAGATGGCAAACAAGAGGGGGACACAGAGGGCAAAAGAGGGACACAGGGGTCACCACATTTCTCACCCTCGGCTTATACTTGAGTCACTACGTTTTACCAGTATTTTGTGGTAAAATAGGTGCCTTGGCTTATACTCGGGTCGGCTTATACTCGAGTATATAGGGGGTATATAGAGAATCTTAATTACTTAAGATACATGAGCTCCATTCCAATCTGACACATAGTTGCTAGAAATGGCTCCCTAGTAGCTTTGTAAGCTTTTTTTTGCAAGGAAGGGAGCCATTCCATTCCAGCTTTACTAAACCCTCCCCTCAATTTAGGTGACATACAGGAGACTCTGCACGTGAGGCTCAGTTGTCTCCATAGTAGTGCTGCATAAACACTACATCAGACCTGATTCCTTCCCTATCTCTTATCTATCTATATAAACCATTTCCCATGGCAGGAAAGGGGTTAAAGAATAAAATAATCAATGCAGGGGGGTTATGACCTATTTGCCTATGACCCCCTACAAACTCAGAGATCACTGGAATCCCCTCATTTAAACTTCAAAAAATGGGGAACCACAGGGATTCCCTCCTCCCGCGCACTGAAGGGAATGCCAGGGATTCCCTCCTCCCATGCGCTAAACCAATCCCCACCATATATATATAAATAAGTATGGGGGTCTCCATTGCAATTAATGCTTAACCCCAGGCACCGAGGTCCCTAATGCATCCCCATGGCACTTAAAATGAATCCCTATGCCACAGAGTTCTGGTAAGGACCCTTGTGGCATCTAGCATTAACCCCTGTCATGGAGGTCCCGCAAGAAACTTGATGTGACCTATAATTTACCTTTATGCCACAGAGGTCATTCCATCTAAAATTAACCTCCCTTAAATGACCCATTTGGCATCTAAATATTAACCGTATGCCACAGACCTCCGTGCCACCTACGTATTAACCATTGCCATGGAGGAATTCTGTGGCATTTAACCCCCATGGCATATGAATCCCATGGTAACTAACATTAAAATGAACCCCTACATGTCATGAGGGTCTTCAAGGACCCCCATGTGTTTTCAAAAGGACCCCTAATAGCCCCTAAATCTAAAGTACCAATATAAAAAAACTACATGAAAATAAAAAACAATTCCACCAAAATACACAAAATAATAGAAAACTATATTAAATAAAATGTAATAAAAAAATAAAGAATTAAATTACTAAAAATAAAAAATTATAAGGGAAAAATAATACTTAACAACACTATGAGGATCATACAGGACCTCAGTGGCATAGCAGATAATTATAGGTGCCATGGAGGTTCATACAGGACCTCCATGGGTTTGTGTTAGTTTTAGGTGCCATGGCGGTCCTTGCAGGACCTCTATGGCATAGGTGTTAATGCTAGATGCCATGGAAGCCCTTGCAGAAGTGCCATGGGGGTCTGATAGAGACCCCTGTGGTGGGATTCATTTTCAGCTGCCACTGAGGCCCTTTAAAGCTGGGGGGTTAACAATTAGTTGCCATGGGCGTCTACATATACCCCATAGTTATAGGTAGATGGTGAGGTTTAGGAATTTAGCCTGTGGGCGGCGAGAATCCCCAGGGATTCACTCAGTGCTTCAAACCATGAAATCCCCATGGTTCCACCATTTACAGTAGGTTTTGGAAGGAATCCCCAGGATCCCTGGTCTAATGGGGGTTAGGGGTATTTTGGAGGCATGCATAAGACTTCCATAGTTAGGTAATGCAGTAGGTGTTGGGGGCGGTATTAACTCCTTAATTGCATCACATATGAGAAACCAAGGTTCATATCTCACTCAATTTAAGTGTTACAGGGATCATGGCGTCATATATCATGCTTGTTTGATTTTCAGTGGTATTTTTTATGCTTCTACTGGTAGGTTTTAGTACCCATGGGATTTGTGTGTCTTCTGAGGACTCATGTACCCTCATAAGGTAACAAGTTGCACTCAGATTTTGGTTTGTAATGGCTTTGTGGGCAATTTGAATGGGACAGCTACACCTAGATTGCGTTTGTGAGCACTTCTGGTAGGGCTGCTTTTTCTATGGATTGGAATAGCTACATGGTGATTTACATGTCAACTTGACTTGTAAGCCAGCATTTGAAAAGACTGAAATGGGACATTAACAACCTTATTAAATTCAGACCATTGAATAGGGGTCTATATGAGCATATAGCATTTTTTTTACAGAAGTTTTTAGTTCTGTAAAAAAGATATTCTCTGTGCTTATATAGACCCCTATTCAATTGGCCGTATCGCAATTTAATAAGGCTGTATATGTCTACAGCACAGTTTATTGAGTAAAAACAAAAATATGTATATTTTTTTCAGAAAATAGCCCACAGTTTATCACACTTCAGTAAAGCCGATTGTCATTATTGTAATGATATTTAAAAAAAATAAATGTCAACATAGATTCTTTAAAGAAATGACCTATGTATTGTCAATTTATGATTAACAGTTAACATACCCAGTCAATAAATACACAAGCACAATACTATTATTGGACAATTAAGCTTGTTATTATATACCATATAAACCTTAATACAGTATCAGGTTATGAAGAAAAGCTCCAGTGGTGCTTGCTCCACTCCTGTAGATGGGTACCTCAAAAGGACCCCATGCCCCAGGAGGACTACCACCATCTCCACAGCTTTGACCACCATATGTTAGCATAATAAGGGCAAGCACCCCCACCACACCCTGCTGTGACACATAGAAACAACACAGAAGGGAAAAAAACACTCTTTAAATAACAGGGAGGGTGGGTGAGTGGGAAGAAGTTACTCCAGCTTTCCCAGCTCTCAACTGACAAAGAGCAAGAATGCCCCCTATATTAGCTCCTAACCCCCCCCCCCCCCCAAAAAAAATAGCACCAATAGAATTCAATTTTAACATCCCTTGTTCCTAAATAGGTCAAACTCCCACTTTCTTCTACTGTGGTCAGCCATGGGTTAAATTGACCTATGTATAGTCAATTTAGTTTTAACAATTAACATACCCAGTCAATAAATACACAGTCACAATACTATTATTGGAAGATTAAGGTCACAGCTCTTTATTATATATCATATAAACATTAACATCAGGTTATAAACAAAAACTCTATTGATGTTTGGCACACCCCTTCAAAAGGACCCTGTGGCCCAGGAGGACTACCACCATCTTTACAAGCACAAGGGGGCAATCACCCCCTCCACAAGAGCACAGCTCTTCCAAAATAGCTATGGCCTTTTGCCTATGAGCAAATCCATCTTTTAAATTGAGGTTAACCCCATCCCTTAAAATGAAACCTTGTGCTTCTGTCCCCTCCAAACCATGTGCTTTATAGAAAAAAAACCTTAACCTATCTATAAAAGTGACCACAGACTTGTTAATAGTTTTTCAAGACATATTCAGCACTCAAGGATCTATCTGGGGCCTCCACTCCAAGTGAGATACCATTGCACACCACACTATAACCATCCCAGGTAATACCTCCAGCAAATGTATTAAATCCCTCTGCATAATTCTTATTTTCTTAGCAGGTTTGAGCCCAGGTCCTTCCCGACTGCATGGATCGCTAATATGTTGGGGGGGGGCATGCGTACATATTGAACAAAATTCAACAATATTTGTTTCCAATTTAAGTCTCTAAAATTCCTTCTTGTAATACATCATCTTGTACCGCTGCTATTCTTCTGCCCAGAAAATGTAAGAATGGCCCATGATCCACTGGTCCTGGATGTCCTGTAAATGTAAGAGTGATTATTGCTAGATTATGGCCCACCCAGCATAATTATAGATATATACTTAAAGAAAATTATCCAGATCTTTTTTTTTATTTTAGTCTATTACCTCTCCCTCTCCTCACATTAAAAGGGGCCATGGATTTATACAGAGACAGTGCTCAAATCAAGTCACACATAGATTTTACATCTGGAGGAGTCTCACCTTCCAATCTTTTTAACCCACTCATCCTCAAGGCCAAGCCTAGCCCCCTCTGTTGCTGCTCTGATCCTAAAAAACTCAGATTTTTTTCAGCATAACTTAAATAAGGCTGTAAATTGGTATCTGTACAAGGAGTACCGTCAGCATGGATAAGTAGCGAACCTTCCTTCTGTAACATTCTTATGCGGGCATCCTATTTCATTTATCTGATTAAGGAAGAAAGTGATCCGTTTTCCAAACTGGTCAGTGTTAGATTGCCTAAGGCACACAGACAAGTAATCCGAAAACCTCAGCATCATTGAAAAGACTTCCATCCATAACTGCAATCCCCCTACTCAATAACTTGGATATTGAAAATGCCCCAAAAAATGCCAAGGAGAAAGCTGCACTAAATAATTTAACCTCAAAAACTGTTAAACAAACATTATCCAGCTTGAACATTAACGTCTGTAATAACCCAAATGATATAGGTCCTCTTTTATCTTTTCTGCTCCACGCCTTTTTTAGTCCCCGCAATACCTGCCAAATTACGAAGTGTTTGGTAACATCCTATCTCACTCCCCATTTAAATAAGAAGGCTAATGCCGCCATGTATCTATCCACCATCGAAAATGATCTGACGCTTTCCTCACACTCCAACACGAAATACACTAGAACCTCAAAGTCAGAGACTTTGGCCACTTACATGTTCTTTTCTAATGAGTCTTTAAAGGATTTCCATTGTCGCAACACTGTTTTATATGCCGCCCAAAGAGGGCGGCGTAGAGGCTTTTATTAAGGGGGTCATTGCTTTGTAACCCACTCCCATAGTAGATCTGCACATAGAAGACCCACAACACTGGTTTGAGGTGCCAGCTTCCAAAATTGTTGCCACTGAAATAGAAAGAGACCATCCACAATTATATTCTGACAACCTGGGACGTGTACTGTCCTACACAAAATATTCTTTTTTAAACATTGCAAAACTAGCTGATATAGCAGGCCAACTGCTGGCAACGGCTGGTCCTGGAAGGCCCTCATGGCACTTTTGGTGTTAAAGTGAGGGTTAATTATTGAACCAAAAGGGTCTATATAGACCCTTATGGGACTGATGGGGTTAATTAGGGGCTCATGGGGGTCTGTATAGAGCCCATGAGTGATGGGGTAAATTTTAGACATGGGTAAATTAGAATTTCTAGCGCAGGTCTTTTAAGGACCTTAAAGGTCTTTAAGGACCTGCATGGAGGGAAATTTAAAGGGTTAATGTACACCCGCTGCATGGTGGGTGTTAATGTTAGGTGCCGCAGGGGTTCTTACAGTACCACGGCGAATGGGGTTAACTATGTGTGTGCCGCAGGCCCTTTAAGGACCCCTGGATCATGGGGTAAATGTGAAGACCCTGCGGGGGTCTCCATCGGGACCCCTGCATCGTGGGGGTTTAATTTAGGAGTGGGGGTTAGGAGCAGTGGGGACATTCAGGAGGAGCATACGTACCTCCTTGGTACCATTAACTTGTGGTTAGATATTTGCCATTTGCGGGCTTGACAGGGTGATTAGCGAGGGGGAATCAGAGCAATTGAAAAGCGATTTTAGCCTTGCGATTTAGAAAGTTCAAAGGCTTGGAGGGCATTAACTTGTGACTAAAAAATAGGTAGGAATCGCAGCTTGGAGCCCGTAACTCGATTGGAGGCCGCAAGAAGTTGACAATTGAATAACAAATTAACTTGAGACCCACACTGCATGCAGCTGAAGCTGATTTATAATTTTAATTGCAGCAGTTCTTCTCCCTTCTCTTCTTATCCCTTGTTACCCCTTTCCCTGTGCCTTCTGGCTCCCACAAGCAGGATCTGTGTCTGCTTGCTTTGTCCTCACAGACCCAGCTTTTCCTGCTCCTAAATTAGCTGTGCCGCTTAAGCCAGTATCTTGAAGTGGTGTTAGGACTTCTGTGTCTTTCAAATCTCCTTAGTTGAAAAGGCTCAGACAAGCAATTTATCATTGTGGATTTAAACTTTTTAGATCTCGTTCCTTGTAAAGTTTTGTAATCGATGGTAAAAGATTATGTGAAGTGCAAACAAAAAATTAATATTATATAATTATAAAAATTCAATTCATAAACTTAATGTAAGAATCTGAATGTTTTTTAACAAAAGAACAACTAATGGTATAAGAGATTTTATCTCAGCTGATTTTAAGTTAAAGCTATGCTTGTAGAAGGGTACACTTATCTCCCTCTACAATGAATGGCAGATAATCAATGTTTTCCCATTTAAGTCCATTAACTCCTTGATCTTGAAAACATATTCCAAAGTCAGACTAGCCTTTGACGTCACCAGTGAGTCTCTTAATGAAAAACTGTTGTTTTCACAGTTGTCTGATACCAAGTTCTCATCACTGGGCAGGTAGAATTCTACATAATTATTACCAACTGTCTTTCCTGAGATGTTGTGAAATGTCAAAGTAAATTGTCTAGTAAGCTTAAACACTTGGACTGATCATTTTAGACAGCTGAATAAACTTCCTGGCACTCTTGTGTCTCTCAAGATCAACAATGTTCTGAGGCTGGAAAGGTACACAGTCAGCATAATCTGAGAGGACAGGCTACTTATCTTCTGCCCTCAAGACAAGCACAGCAACTTTAGAAGATCTTTGATATATAATGTATCAAAGTAGGGGCTGCAATCATCTAGACATCTTAGGATCTTGCCACTTCATTACCTTGTTTATAGGTGGTTAGACTCCTACTGACTCTTGAGGCTATATCTCCCATCAAACCAAGCTGCAGTGAGCTAATTTCTGTTATTTTCTGAGTAAATTAAATATTCTAATGATGTACTCACTTGCCAGATATAAATGAAGCAAATATAAATCAATACATCTTGCACCCCACTTGATGTTTTTATACAAACAAATACAAATCAATTATTTCATTGTGATTTTCACTGCACTATTCGTATGTATATAACCTCATGTTCTAAATTTGATGTTAAATAAACCTGTAATATAGGGAAACTAACACCAATAAATTGTAAAAAACAAGCTTCCAATGTACTTCGGCAGCTTTGTGACATTGTTTATATTTTCAAATCTAATAACAGCTATATGTAATTTTAGGGGAATTTAGGAGATGAATACCTTTTTGTTACTCATATGGGAGTTGTTAAGCCTCATAAGAGCTAGTGAGTGGACTGACATGATGCAAAATAATTTGGGGGCAATCTCATAACTCTCTCTCTCTCTCTCTCTCTCTCTCTCTCTCTCTCTCTCTCTCTCTCTCTCTCTCTCTCTCTCTCTATATATATATATATATATATACATATATATATATATATATATATATATTCATTGTAGTTACACATGGTGGCCAATAAATAAATAAGTAATAAAAAAAATTCTTAATTTCCCAAATAAATCAAAGGACCGCTACCCTTGTTTTTAATTAGAAAAAAAAAAAATGTTGATGCCTCTGTTGGGCCCTGATGAAATTCATGATGCAAAAGTGCAGGCTCAGATTTACCCTTAGGGGTGCCTAATTAACTTAACAAAGGATCTCTATTATAACCCCTCTCCCCACTTTTATCCAAAACACACATCGTCATGATTCAGCTCTGAGGAAGTGAACCCCTCTATATGTTTTAAGCCTCACAAAAGCTAGCGAATACATTATCATGATGCAATCCCTCCCCATTTCCCGAATAAGTTAAAGTACCACTACATTTAAAAAAATGATTGAAATATTTGAGGTAAGAGCTTAATAAAGACATGCAGCTTGTTTTTAATTAGAAAACAAGATTCTGATGCCGCTGTGGGGCCCTGATGGAGTGCATGCTGCATAGGTGACCCTACATGGTTTAGCTTACATCTTCATTGAAGTACACAAGCCCCTTCACCATGATCACGAAGGGGGTCCATGGCTTACAGCTGCTAATATTGTTTATTTGATACATACTTGATGAACAAGTACCCTTTACCACATGCAGTAGCTGCTCCACTGACCCAATAGCTGTTGTGTGGGCTGTACTTTGTGATTGACTGGTTGAATAGAGACACCTCACAGATATAGCACATAGAGTAAAACATGTCACATCAATGTGAAGGTGCAATTACATTCTAAGGGTGGAAGCTGCATCCATTCAGAGCAGTCTCACAAAATTGTTTTAACCATTTTATCTGAAGTGAATAATTTCTAAGACATTCAGTGTTGTTTGTGTTGTATTTTTATGCAAATTAGTGACTCTGAAATGCTAATTAGCTGCTTTGATGTACTACCGTATTTAAAATTGTAGTCTGCTTGACTGTTTCTGTGGTAACCAAAACTAGGACCCCAGTGTTATTTACTTAGATCCCCCCACCATTATCTAGTAATATGAGCCAAAATTAACTGTATATATCTGGAATGTATAACCAGTTTGTATTGCTCTTTAATATTAAATGAAATTCCTAGGGTTAGGGTGGGTGGCATTGCCCCTTTATGTTGTCTTTGTGGCAGATGTTATTCATGTGCCTTAGCAGTGTTGATTTGGAGTTGAGCTGGATGCCATCTCTTCCTGTCTGTTCATGTCCTATGTAATGTAGTGATGTCGGGTCGTAGGTAAAAATCTGCTCCTGTGCTGAAGCAAACATTTTGAGTGCCACATGATGAAGAGAAGCACAGATCTTTGGGATCACTGCTCCAGAGAGCTTACAATCTGTATGAGAAGAATAGAGAAGCGAGGGAGATACATAATAGACAGCAGACTAGTCAGGAGGATGATCCACTGCAAGACTTGGCTGAGTGTCATAGGAAATGAGCTAACTGGAACATTTGTCTTGGTCGGGTGTGTGGGTTATAGAAGTTAAAATGACATAGAACTCACATAGTTGTCTAGCATTCTTTTACAACAGCAGATTGAAACATGACAAAAAACTTTTTTTTTTTGCATGATATTCAACAGTTTAAAAACTGTAACTGTTAATGTCTCTAGAATGACAGAGTATAATTAGGGTATATTGTAGCATAGCACCAGCTGAGTTATTAGGTCCTGTGCAGAAATAATTTACTCCCTCTAGACTGACTAGCTAATTTTAAATTCTTATTTTCACTCTACCAGTTAAACAACTGAAAGCTGTTTTTTTAATAATGTGATAATTTAGTCAATGTAACCTGCAGGGAAATGCGAACTAGGAGTTTGGGTTACAGATGCAGATTTGACCATGTTGATAGAGAACCAATATTTGGGCTGCTTAGTTTGTAAAACCATGAATAAATAGCAGGAAACAGCCATGCAAATTCAATATACACAGATATGAAAAATATTCTGATAAGTTTTCAACAGTAAGAAGCTAAACTGAATTTTTCAGTGTTTCTTGACTACATAGGCAGTAAGGTAATTTGTTATCTACATTGACTAATGTACAATAGTGCTATAAGAAACAGTTTTAGTTGTTTAACTGGGAGAGTGGTAATATGAATTGAAACCACCTTCAGTATTATTGGCTTATGCTCATACGGCAACATAGAGACCGCACTGATGGTGACATTCGCTAGGTTTTAGTCTATTTGACACTACTATAACTCTAAAACTTCGTCTTTTTGCTGCTTTCATGCTTACATCTCTCTCTCCTCTCATCTCTCGGCATAACCTTTTTTTGCTTCTATCCTGTATTTTGCTTATTCCTTTATAAAAAAATGTGGGGGAATATATTAATATGATACATTTATAGCAGTATGATTCATCAATACATATTTATATGAAATAATGAACAAAAATGAAGTTGCACACAAATCCTGCAAGAATGTCATTCTATTTATTGAAACATTTAAAAGTGTTAAAATCTGAGAGAGGTTGTTGAAGTATTTGTTCCATGAACTCCAAGTGTTTGTAGTTCTGAGAAAGACAAAGATTTGGAAAAAACTAAGGCTAATGGTAGACACTAGGGGACCATTAACATGACGCTTACAGCAGCCGTAGTCGCCAGCTATGTCTGAGGTAACAGTTTATGTGAATTAATGTGCATTACATATTGTCTTGCACTGACTCATACTGCACCATTTTCCAAATCTGTCCACCCTAATAAACATGACACATTGCAACATGGCAGACGTGTGATCTATCATGGCGAGGTGATAACTACCGAGAAGAGATGGTGCTTCCTGTTTTATGCTCCAATAACTAATTTTATTGGTTAAGAAAATGGACTGACACCTCCATGACTGTATTGGATAGCTGTTAGAAACAGTACATTGACCTGGCCATAAAGGTACCCAGTACTAGAGCAGATGTACACTACTTACCTCAGCAATCAAATAGTAACATACTAACAAATATTTTTGGGATAAGAAAATAATAAATGTACAGGGGAAAAAAGATACTATTATTGCCAAACAAAGAGGAATAGCAAGTGAAATGCTTTTAAGACTTGATCCCTTTGCCATCCATGACACAGATTGCAGCTTGTCTCCGAAAAATACAGTTCATCCAGCCACTACTGGTGATTAGTGGGACAGAATTAATATCATTAATATCACTATATGATACCCTCATTTGAAATAGAGGTGTAACCGCTTTAAAAAATGGGTCTAGTATCTAGAGTATGCAAGGGCCAAGCAACCACTTACCATCATCTTAATCTAAGGGGATTGGACTCTAAAAGTGCCACCAGCAGTACCAAAGTCTACATAAATATGAGACCTATAAGGGTCAAGTGATTACTACAAACATGTTCACTTGTCCGCTATGGCATTTACAGGGCTCTAAAAAAGTCCTTAACCTGACGCTCAAACCCACTTTAATATGGGACTTGTGAGGAGGGAAATTAAATATAAGTCTCAAGTGAATTACATAAACATCACCATAAACTTGACCACCCCTGGTCGATAAATCATGTATGGGCAGATTTAGAATCTAAAAGAGAATTATATCACATCTTAGCCAACATTACTTGTAAGGTGAAGGGATCCTCTTTCAAATGAGTGTATGCACTTACATCCAGCTATGGAAATCCTCTTATAGCATGCACATTATTTGATCTTTGAGGGCTCTTAAAAGAGCCCCATATCCCCTCTGTCCAATTGAAAAAATGGTGTGAGACCCCTCATCTGAAAGTGATATTGGTGGTCACATATAAGTTAGGTTTGGACAACTAAAATGATGTCATAATAAGTGAGGCTGAGAAACATATTTATTAGAAATCTGGTACTGTATACCAATGAAAAATAAACTTATAAAGGCCAAATATGAGAGTAAGAAATAAAGACAATTTAAGCATACTCAGACCCAGGGGACATGTCCAGTCTTTTGTTCTACAGATGACTTGCAATGATGACAATGGAATCAGAGCCACAGGGGTTAAACAGTAATTATTGCTAAAAATCTCTAATGAACTAGAAATTCGAATCTTTGTGTGTGAGTGGATCAGAAAGGCTGACTAATAGTGAAAATGTCAAGCTACAGTTAGTATACTGTATGACAATGCATTTTTAATAACATTCCACTGATAAAAACTTCTTAGTATCTATAGTTCAAATTATATCAAATTTGGATCCATCATTGTGTCACTTTGAACACGTGCTGAAAATAGTGTTAAACATGTGTTTGAAGAAAATAAACAAACCTGTGATAAGGTTACATAATTGGTCTTAACTCTATGTGCTTTTAACATTATGTAAATAATCAATTTGTTTTAATGAGATTGTTCTCAAGTGCTCCACTGATTGCTTAATAATATTGTAATTTTTAGAAGAGTGAGATCATTAAATTCAGATGCACCCTATGTCCCATCACTTGCTATCTTGATATCTTAAATCTTTTTTTCTCAATCTGCAAAGTTTTGAAGCAGTATGTGGTCCATGAGCTTCTCTCAGGTAGTCTGTAGAACAAATAGGATTACAAAGACGGATTAGGTAGGGTGTAGTACTATATTGGCAATAGACTATCAGATTGTAGAGTGAATATAGCCTGAATAAGTATGGATTACAAAGCTTCAAGGATACTATAACCCCTTAATCAAAGCAAATTCACTATTGCTTCAAGTGTGCTTTAATGAAGGGGTTATAGTAACCTTGAAAGTCTGCAATCCAAGACTCTCAGCAGCTTTGAATGGGATCTTCAAAAATGTCTAGGAACCGGATTTCTACTTCAAAAAAGTGATTTCAGTATACATTTATATTATTTGTGTTAGGGAACATACATTGTCATAGCACCTTTGTGTGTATATTTGCATGCCTTTCACCTGTGCATTGATCAGGCCTGTCTTTGTGTGACAGAAGCCCCTCTTATACATGGCATTCCCTCCAATCAGCACACAAATATTTAAAAATCACAAAGGGGCCAAATTGTGTTTAGTTAGTGAAATGTACCATTGTTTTATTTTGTGAAAAACTGTGTAAAAGTATGAACCAAAAAATAAAGTTTATGCTCTCTTTTGGAACACATATACATGGTGTGTTTTCTTAAGGGAAATCCTTGAATTTGCAGAGGTCCTGGAAGCTTATAGCCATACTGTTTCAACCAGAGAAAACCTACAGGTTGGATTGCTCTAGAGGTTTTTTCAAGTCCAACAAATAAGTTGTTTGTGACTGGTGTATTAAGAGTATGTTCACTGGTGGCTGGTTCTTTAGGGCAAAAGGGGCAGCACCCCAACACACATAAACAACAGCAAAATATAATAATTAATTTTTATTGTTTAAAATATATTTTTATTTCTCTGTGGCGTGCGTCTCCCGACTTTCCGTGAAAGTAGCCATCTAGCACCAAATAATAGGTAAAATTTCTTTTCAATAGAATTACATAATTTATTTTTTTCTAGGAAACGTCTGTCGGCTCTTCAGCAGTGATTTTCGATTTATATGTTTTAAAGAACTAAGAACATTATTTGGCGGGGTGCTCTGCTTCGGGATGATTCTAAGTAGATGCCCATCAAGTCAACTTATTATTATTATCAAGATACATTTCTTTCTCTGAGATTCCTGCCATATAAAACTCTGATCATTCAGTAAATTAGAAAAAATAAATCAGATTAATGATCAGATTAAAGAATACATCTTGGTTTATTATCTCCAGACCTCCTTTAGCTTTCGGCTTGTGTGACACATTTCTTTTTGTAAGATTCAAACAGATTCCCCAGAGAAGTTGGAAGAACTGGCTGTACAATGTTGCAATCAGATTTTCTGTTGGAGGATAAACAAACTCAAATTGATAAAAATTGAGAGCAGGAAACTTTTGATGATTTTAATTCTTTTGTCCAGAGAGATTTTTCAGCTTTTCCACTTGGCCACTTTATCTGAGCACATTTTTAACTTTTGCTCCCAGTTTATTTGTGCAGTCACTGGTCTGAAATGTAATCCCCAGAATGCTAATATTTTCTTTTGTCTCTTTTACTTATGAAGGCAGTTCAAATTTTGTATCTGTTTTCCCAATCCAGATAGCTTTACATTTTCTTATGTTTCGAACTCTGTGAAAATGTGTGTACTGACAGAACACAAGCTTTAAATGCTTTTGGGCTTAGAAGGGAGATAGAAATATCACCTGCATATACAAAACATTTCATATTCACATTATTTTCAATTGCTTTAAAAGGTGGTAAGACTACATCGTCTTTTTGTAAAAAAAAAAAAAGATTGATACAAAATATGTATAACAATGGGTTCAGTGGACAACCCTGTCAGACATCAGATTTTATATCAAACACCTTTTGTATCCAGATATATTTTTAACAATGACATAAATTTACTTTGGATAGTATATTTACCTAACCAGTTATACCGGTACTGTTGACTCTCTGTCAAATACCTGTCCCATTCCATTTTTCCATTTGGTCCTCTCTTACACCATTACCTTATTAACAACATATACACTTTAATTTGGGTTAAGGGGGGCCTGTAACCATCAATTTATTGAATCAAAGACAAATAAAAATATAAATAATAACATAAATAATCACAAATTTAAAACCAACAATTCTGACATGCCCTATGTTTTGTTGCCAGCTATAAACTAAACAGCTATGATCCTCGGGAAGCAGTCCTTGCTTGCCCCATAAGGTTGCCTGGTTCCAGCATAACGATTGCACTTAAGCCATTACTGAACCAATGGGCAAAGCATGCTGTTTCTAAACACCTTCTGGCAGCAAAATGCCCAACACAAGTGATCATGACACATAATCGCTCCCCTTGCAAGTACCCATGCAAATAAAAAACAACTAAACTATCAAAAATAATAAAACATAAATAATATTAAAAAATGATAATAAAATAAAACATGAACTCTGTAAAATAAAATGATAATTAATAATATTTACCTACCCGAGAGATGATCCAATGATGATTGATGGACCTAAAATCTGAGCAATATGATTGGTCAAAATAGATTTAAAATTAAAAATTGAGCAGGGTAAAAACTGAAAACACATTCTGATAGGCTAAAATATGATTGACACCTATTTTAGCCAATCAGAATGCACAAAAGCTCTATATAAGCCGCAAAAAGCGCAGTAAGGGCCATTTGTGGCAAGGAAGCTACTCCTAGGAGGAGCCCTGTTGGTTTGAGCATTTTTTTTTTTTAGAGCAGCGGATATATTATTGGAGGGTCCTTACCTGGCCTAGAAGAACTTCTACTATGAATAAGGATAGCACGTCTAGTCCAGGGAAGAGGAGTGAGGCTTAAGGGGTCAATGATCAATGCTAGATCATTGCTGAATCCTCTTTGGGGTAGGTAAGTATTATTAATTTTAGTTTTATTTTACAGGTTTAATTATTTTTCTTTTTAATTGTAATTTTTTTATTTTATTTGTGATTTTTTTCAATTGGCCGAATCGCAATTGAATAAGACTGCTAGTCTTCGGTAGGAAAAAAACACCATTATCTGATTTAACACACTTTAGTGTAATCCGCAAAAAATTAGACTACTTTTGGGAATACTTTCCAGTCCTACTTCTAAGTTATAAATAAATATGTTAAAAATGAGCCCTAATAATGAAACCTGGGAAACTCCAATTACCACATTAGTCCAGTCTGAGTATGTTCAATTTACAACAACTCTTTGCTTCCTGTCTTTAAGCCAGTTCTCAATCCACAAGTATACATCACTTAGTTTTCACAATAGCCTCCCATGTGGCACTGTATCAAAAGCAGTTAAATTGATCCGTCCTACTTATCTCCTCATAGAAACTAATTAGATTTGTTTGACATGACCTTTCCCTCATAAATGGGTGTTGACTCCTACTTATAATCTGGTTGTATTCTTGTATAATGTCCCTTATTAAGCCTTGTAAGAGATTCCTCAGTACAGAAACAAGGTTTACAGATCTAAAATTCCCTGGATTTGCTTTCGCTCCCTTTATAAATAAAGGTATTGCATCTGTATTTCTCCAAACATCTAGTACCGACCCCTGTGGTGAATGAGTATTGAAAAATTAGATATAATAGTTTGGCTATTACAAAACCTAGGTCCATATTAAATTCAATGCCCATAGCGGCAACGGAACACCTGCAAAGCCTGGGGACTTGAAATTCTGCGTAGTTACAGAGCTATTACATTCAACCATGCCGAAACCAATGGGCCAAGACACAAGCCCATACTCCCTTTCTTTGCACGCAAGCTGTCAAGGGGCTGGCCGAGATGCGATCAGCCATTACAATCTAATCACGGCATAACATAATGTGACACAGGCTTTTCAAACAAAAGAAAGCGGTCTAGCCGCAGATGTTTGACAGAGGGAGATTATAAATTTGCGTTCCATCCACCCATGCGCTGACTGTGTTGTATTTCCCGACGAACTAGGTCTTAGAGTTGGTGGTTGAGTCTAGATAGAGAGATGGTAGGAGTATTTTGAGAGCAGTAATTTCCGATTTTGTTTATTTCTATTATGCTATTTACGATTTTAAACTTAACCCTTGATTACACATATTTACAGCTTCCACATAATTTCTATACACATCATTTAAACAACACACATAGAGACATATAGAGCTAGGTCACTCCATACACACACCCCCATCACATCCCCACACCACATCCCCCAACAGTTATTAAATACATACACATAATACACATATTTTTTTTCCATCATATATTTACAGTAACACTTATTTTTATTTATCGTTTTTGGGGGGGATTGAAATGGTGGAGAGAGGGGGGGAGAAGAATGGAGAGGTGGGGAGGAGGAGAAGAGGAGACGCAAAGAGGAAAGAGAGGAGAAAGAGGTGGCCCTGGGAAGTAGTGGTGGAGTGGACGAGTGGAGTTGTGGAGAGGAGGAGAGGAGTGGTGGAGAGGAGGAGGAGATTGGGAGTGGCGGAGGAGAGGAGGTGGAGGAGGAGGAGCAGGAGGAGGAGCTGGAACTTCAGACTTGGTGGCCCAGCAGGACCCAGCCTCCATGTCAGGTGAATATCAAATAAACCAACATGCCACCACATGTACATCACCCACACTACACATGCACATGATGACCAGCAAGGACACTGACATGTCAGCTCCATGGAATTAACAATGGATGCGTCATTAAATCCATGAAGCTGACAAATCACTGTAATTCCTGGGCACAACTACAGTAATCAACCAATAGAGAGTCCATGTATTGGTGTACCCACAGCAGCGTATGCAGTTACAGACCACAGCTGGAATCAAAATAGGAGCCAAGAACGATCAAGACCAAGAACCAAAGAATAGATCATATCTAGCAAATGATAGCTTATCTGAGCTGCAATTAGGAGAATAATCCAGGTTCAAGCCTAGATGTCAGATAGTTAGGAATGCAATCAAAACAATGTATTATTCATCATACTAATAACATATACCTTTATTTTCTCTCTTTCAGCATCAAGGAGGTCTGGTTACAGTCGCAAGCCAGAGGTGGGGGCGTCGGCTCCATCTGAGAAGGAAGTGGAGGAGCAAGCCCCCGCCCAGCAGGAACCGGCACAGGGGGAGGTGGAAAGAAGGGGGCAGTGGGCCCTGTGTCTAGGCAGTGGAGGACCTAGGGGCTGCGCAGATGTTTGTGCCTTCTCAACAGCACTCTTCAGTGACCTTCTATTGGTCACAATGTCAACATAATCTAGCCTGGCTACAGAGTCTTGGATCTTGGCCTATGTGATGGTGATATTTTGTATGCAGGTGGCTACCTCCCATCACTTGGTCGATGATCCTCTTCTCTGTGGACAAGTAGTAGGGTTCTGTTGAACATGTCACCAATTGATGGTCACTGAGGAATGCTGTTGAGAAGAGATGCTGCAGTCCCTATCTTTTTAAGGCCTTATTTTGTAAGTGTTATTTTTTTTTTGTTTGTTTGTTTTGCTTTAGGTACAATTTAGGTCCATGAACGCATCTTTTGCACCTGCAAGCATTGTGAAGGAAATGTATGAGGTGTAAGGTTTTCCCAGGGCCTCTCAGGTAGACATTCCTTCAATGACAGCCCCCCTTAACATGTAGCTCCCACAATCTTAAAGCTATCATATAACCAGATATCTAAGACATGATTGTTGTTAGCTTAAATGTCAACTAATACCACAATGGGAATGGATTTGCAAAGTCTCAAAATGGCATGTTAATGACAGCCATCATTAATATATGCACTATTGAAGCATGTGATCCTGACCTCAATATCAGACTGAGAACAGATCCTTATGTCTGATATAAGTAACAGTGAATCTGGCTGCTGAACTTTGTGTCTTCTCCGTATTAATGGGTATTTTCCCATATTGCTGAATATCCAGAGACCTAGTTAATAGTTAGTAATGCTTGCAGATGGGAATCAGGTGATTTGGTATATTGTTACAGTTGCAGTATTTAGCCCAGTACTGTACATGCATGTTGATTTTTTTTTTATCCTCTGACGCCTTTTTTTAGCTGACCATGTTTTTTCAGATTTAGTTTTTGTCACCACACTGTATGTGTGAAACTGGATTGGATTACACAGTTAGGAGGTGGAATCATCTGTTTCATTGAGCAGATATAGACAAGTTGTAAGTACTATGCATAATAAGGGTTTCTTCAATTAAATAGAGTGATTTCTGATGATCCATTTTTTCATCAGATTCTGGTTAAAGTGGTGTAGTGACCACATGTGACCATAGTGTGTAATAGTGTATCTGGTAGGTCGTAGTGTGATGTGTATAGTTCTACAGGGTTTGCATTGGTTATTGCAGTCCGTGAGTATTTTCCTGCATTTGTAGTTCGTAGTGTGATGGGTAAAGTGCTACGCGTTTTGCAGTGTTTTGCGTGGTCCGGGGTCGTGTAGCCTCGTTTTCATTTTTTTCGGTGGTCATTTTTTTCCTCTCTTAGGCTGTTTTCGACTAAATCGAGTTAAAGTTGCGTTCCACCTCACTCACAGACGTCCTGACTATTGCCCCATCCTGTCTGTGATGTTTTTGTAATCTTGGGGGTGTATTAAGTGTGTTTTTCGGGTTTTTTGTTCGGCCACTAGTCTTGTAAAGTTTTGCATCTCGTATCTTGTCTAGTCCCGCGTCTCATATTTTAACGTCTCGCTCCGCAAGGCTTGCATGGGCTAAGTGCTACGGTTTAACGGCTCGCCTCACTTTGCAAAGCTCGCAGCGATGAGCGCAATCGGCGCTCATCGGCTAAGTGCTACGGTTTAACGGCTCACCTCGCTTCGCGAGGCTCGTAGCAATTGGCACTCATCGGCTAAGTCCTATGCGTTAACGGCTCGCTTTGCTTCGCGAGGCTTGCAAGCAATGAGCGCCTGTGGCGCTCATCGCCTAAGTCATACGCACCTCGCAAAGCGTGACAATGTCTTGCAGTTTGACAACTATTATATGTGATGCCTATTTTGTATTTGGGGATTATTGTGCAAGTAGTTGTAATGCCTTCAATGCTTTCCCTATATTTTAAAGTCTACTCGTGTGTTTATATTGTCTTTTACAATGTTGAGAAATCTTGTCTGCAAAACCCTTTGTGGGTCCTATATAGAGGGCATAATATTTTTGCCTCAATTTGCGGCTTACGGGTTTAAATGCCAGTGGATTCATAGCAATTTAATAGCGATTTGCGAATGTAACATTTATGGGCTTGACAGATTCAAAGGCTTTGTGCCAACGGAGTTCTGATTTTGATGGCCCGTAGGGTTTTTCCGCCTGTATCCCGTCAATCGCTTGTGGGTACCTTTAAGCAAATTTAATAGCAGTAAGTCTAGTGGGCTCCGTTACGGGATATGGGTTTTCATGTGAGGGGAATTTAATAGGGCTGCTAGTTGCCTCAGTACCCCTGGATGTATTCCATTATTAACAATTATTTTTTCCAGCCTCTTTTGGATTTCTTCATGCTATATCCAATTACTTGGTAAAGGTAGTGTAGTCCCATTTTGTTTATACTGTTCTCACTCTCTGCATTTGTAGCAGTGTCCATACTGGCGTTCCTACCCCGAGATTGGTGTTTTTGTTGTGAAACTTCATGATGGTTTGGATGGAGGTGAGAGATGAAGGGTCGGGACGTGGGAGGAGAGGGGAGAAGGGAATGGGGGGTAGGAGTGGGGTGAAGATGAGAGTAGAGTGAGTGCAAGTATTGGCAATACAAGGTGAGAGGGTGCACAAAGGGTTGAGTGAGAGGTGGGAATAGGGAATAAGATGAAAAAGTCGTGGAGATAAGAGGGAGTGAGATGGCAAATGGTGGTATGAGTAGGGAAAGAGGGGCCATGAGAGAAAGTGAAAAGTGGCAGTGTGGATGAGGAAAGAGAAAGAGGGAGAGGGGATGAGAGGAAGACTTCCAAATCAGAGTTATCCCAGTTTAAATCTTCCACTTTCTTTTAGTTGTGCTCAGGATAATGAAAAAGGTGGGGTACAGCAGTGACCATTAATTTGGTAAACTATGTTTTTTGTTATTATATTTTCTAGCTAAAATTCTAATTTGCTGCTGTTTGGACAAGTATTTTACTGTATGTTAAATAATGGTGAACTAAAATATAGGTTTGAAATTAAATGCACTGGCCCTTTAATGCTCATCTTTGTGTATATGATATAAAAGCTGGGATTGAGTGAGTTACAATTGTAAATGTGTAGTATGTTGTGCTGAGGACTCTGTACAATATGAATCCATTGCCTTTCAGCTGCTAGACAGTGACCCCAAAAAACAAAGAAATGTTCAAAAATAAATATTTGTTTACAGCCACCTGAAAGATTTCATAGAGATTGTAAACATTGGCCAGACTGTGAGTGTGATAATAATAACAGAATCCTAGACTACAATCTACCAATCATTATGATCACATTTTTTTTCATTTATTGTTTTAATATTTTTTATTGTGAAAAGAGAGAATACAAATTAACAACATGAGTGTTGTAATTATCCTTCAGTATAAATAATAACAGTAAAAGAAAAGAAAACACAATTACTTATTTATAGTATAACATTATTATATATTTTTATTGTAAATATTTTATCCTTGTTCTTTTTTCCCCTTTTCTTAATTCTAAAAATAACAAATCTATGATTAAAAACATTGTATATAGTAAATGAATAATATTTCTCAGAACCGTATTTATCTTTTTTCTTAACAACTTCTGTTTATAACTATATTTACAGCTTAATAATATTTGTATCTTTTGAGAGTTATTAAAATCTCTAATTTACGTTAGCATAGTTTTAAAATATTGAAATAAAAACATCAGTTGAGAGGAGAGCAATCACTGTCCACTTTTTTTTTTGGTGCGCCGGATTGTATGCTAAAATTTTATACAGAGTCAGTTCACCTGATTAGCGTGTGAAGCAATTAGCGCATAGAAAATATTCTGGGGGGGGGAGTAAAAATAAAACGTAACATTTTTTTAAAGTAATGGCATTTTCAACAGTTTTACAGAGAAGGCACATGGTTCAGGTTATCACTTATAAGAGTCTATGTCTGCACACTCTATTTCAATAATTGTGTGGATCTTTCTTCTTCTTGGTCCGCTTTGTATTAGGGAATTTAAATTTGGTCGCAGGTTGTTTGGAATAGGTAAGTTCCAAAGATGGGGCATAACTTCACCTTCCTCGGGAGTATGAATTGTGTGATGTCTACCCTCTTTTGATATGTTCAGTAAAAGGGAAAGCCCACGTATACTTATACCCATGCTTTGTAATCACCTCTAAAAAGGGTTTCAGGAGTTTCCTTTTGTATAAGGTAGTGGGTGACAAGGCAGAGAAGATAACTGGTTGACCTTCAATTTCAGGAACACCATATCTAGCTGCTTTCAAGAATAAGACTTTTGTAGAAAAATAATAGAATCTGGCGATCACATCTCTTGGTCTCTCGTTAGAGGATTGCGGAGCTCTTAGGACTCTATGGAACCTATCCATTCTAAGTTCTTCTTTACTTGGCACATAAATCTTTCATATATGGAGGTAGGTCTTGTACTGACACTGATAAGTTACAAATTCTAATGTTGGACCTCCAAGATTTATTTTCTAGATCCTCTTGTATGATTTTAAGTTGTTTTTGTTCCACTTTTAGCTCAATCAGATCGTTTTCCATTTCTTTGTGACTTAAGAAGGTTATTATATCTGTCTTCTAATTTAAGAACTTCGGTGTTCAATGCTTTTATTCCTGCTGTTAGTTCCACAGAGACTCTTTGTATCTCAGTTGTAATTTCTGAAAAGGGAGATTAATCATTTCAAGTCTTGGATATCTGCTTTAGTGCTGGGTGCAGAAGTCTCTGTTCCACTTTTTGGTAATTTTTTATCTGGAGTAGCGAGGTATTGAGTAGAATGCACGTTTTGTTTTGTAATCTTTTTTTGAAGGTCCACTCTTAGAGGCACCAGCCATCTTTGTTAATTCAGTTCATGTATTTCTATAGATGTTGTTGTTACCCCCGCGTGATTTGGCTCACCCCAATTCTCTCTCTCTATGGGTCGCAACTTCGCACCCAGTCAGAGTACCTTCATAGGAGAGCACCTGACTCAGGACAGCATAAGTTAATAACTCGCCCCAGAAGAAGACACAGGCAGACATTCCTTTGGTTTTAGAATGTTTCACACAGCAGACCCAGATTACCATCGCTTAGTGTCCAAATCAGACTGGCACTTCTTTATTTTTCAAGACACATTTTCAGATAACACAAAACCCCATCCCCCCAGGTCTGTAGCCAAGCTCCCATCTCTTAGTTATTAGATCTCAACAGGGTTATAAAACTAAACTTCCCCAGTTATATCTGCTAGATGCCATCTTATACACAGCCTCCTATATTCCTTCATCCCCCTTCCAGACTCAATACAGGGATCTATGCATGACTGACTCTCAAAGCTATATAAATTCTTTGTAATCTTTAACCCTTTGTATATCCCAGATACGACTGTATTAACTTTATATTATCTAAGCATATCCTATGGACTACTAACACAGATACATAATTGTAATGTTAATCAATGGCAGTACTATATGCATGCATTAAATCCATGATATAACTACATGTATGCATTACACCCATGATAAAACTGTTAAGCAAGTCACTAGCACATTCTAAACAGACATATAATAACTGATTAACCCCAAACAGTCCAGTGGACCCTTCTGTTCATAACAGTTGTAATTGGAGTTGGCACTAGATGGAAGTAGAGTACACAGAGAAATTGTAAATAAAGAGATTAAGAAGAGACTGTATTCCTTTTTCGCAGCCTTCCTCATAAAAGGCATATGTTATATCCTTAATATTATTTGAGATAAGATGCTGAGTGATTTCAAAACAACTTATTGTGTGTACAATATAGATATCATTCAATATCTTCAAATTGCTGATTAAAAAAAGCCTCCGGTAGTGTAAGGCATCTAGGTTAGAACTGTATAGGTTTGAGTAAGATAAGTATTTTACATTTTTTACCAACCTTAAGTAGGATGCCTTAAGTAGGATGTTTATCAGAGCCTCTTTTGTTCTGGTTCAGAAGCTGGTTCAGCAGCAAATCTCAGGGGAAAAAGTTGCCAGCTGGGTCCTCTACTGCGCAATCCTGGTCATACATTTTGATTTGGTGATAAATAAGTCACTTCAGGATGGCCAAGCCTAGAGACTACCGTAGCAGGCCCAACCGGGAATAAGTGAGACCATCAGATTGTAGGCAAAGGGCACAAATACATGTTTTCGTAGAAAATTAGGGACCTACTCTATTCAAGACAAGTAAACTACTTTTTTCATTAGTGTTATACATGTATTCAGTGCTACACAAACTAAATATTACTAATCCCACAAGCAACTCGTAAACCCAAGCATTGTAAGTAAAGTTTCAAGATTATAGAGGTTTGAGTCAGAAGTGCATTTATCATGCCTACTGCCCCACCACCTGCTCTCTATACCCACTTACCACCACACTCTTTTGCTGTTCCGCCTCACCAACTTTCTCTTTTTTCATAGTGCAGGCTCTGCAGTGTCATTTGTTATATCTATTATTTTTAATGAGAATTATCAAAAAATATCCATGTACATACATTTGTGGTCGGATCCCTCTCTTGTGTCTTTCTGGAATGGTTGAAGCCATGATGGCTGAGAGAATTAGCTGGAGATGCAAAACTGAACCCATAAACCTCTTGAGAGGGACTGTATGGTTGTGGGCATGTATGCAGGTCTCCTCTGGCGTCATAGGCTAAAACGAGTAGCGGCTATGGGCCTTACTTAAATCTTTTTTTTAAGTTACAGTTTATGTAACACAGCAACCTAGTAATATACCAGTTAATATCAATCTTTTTTTACAGGGCTGCGCAGGAGCACCGCAGAATACTCTAGATAGACCAGTCTCTCTAAGTTACAGTATGCATTTGTGTTCAGTTTCACTCAAAGTTGATAAATATCGCATTTTACGGTACTCACACAACATAATGAAGCTGCGAAAAGCCTTAAGGTAGCTGATTTTTTAGGATAAAGTTATGTGCAATGAATAGCACCCGAAAGTGCTTTCAAAAAAGCATTGCTGAGACCGGTCAAAAACAGTTAAAGAGACTGTACAGTATAAAAAAAATCATGTAAAAGCATTAGAAATTAATATTTAATTTTTCTATAGGCACATATGTTGAATCAATTTGTTTCAGTCAATATACATCTGGGAACATCAATAATACACCTCCACATAACATATAAAAACTTCAGTAGTAACATAGACAGCAATACTCAAGAGGTTATTACAAATCAGAAAATGCACCTGGTATACAGCAGGTGCTGGAATGCTTTGCGTATTAAAGGGCTAGCCACATCCCAAAAAAGGTCATTAACAGCACTGATGCTGACCACCTCACAGTACTGAGAGCGATCACATCCATGGGAAGCTATGTCATCTACACAGTACCGTTGGGTGTTATACAGTGCCTTGCAAAAGTATTCACCCCCCCTTGACTTTTTACCTATTTGTTACATTACAGCCTTACATTCAATGTTTTGTTAATCTGAATTTTATGTGATGGGTCAGAACACAAAAGTTGGTGAAGTGAAATTAGAAAAATATATTCATAAAACTATCTTTTCGAAATAGAAAACAGAAAATTGGCATGTGCGTATGTATTCACCTGTTTGTTATAAAGCCCATAAAAAGCTCTGGTGCAACCAATTACCTTCAGAAGTCACATAATTAGTGAAATGATGTCCACCTGTGTGCAATCTAAGTGTCACATGATCTGCCATTACATATACACACCTTTTTTGAAAGGCCCAGTGGCTGCAACACATAAGCAAGAGGAACCACTAACCAAACACTGCCATGAAGACCAAGGAACTCTCCAAACAAGTAAGGGACAATGTTGTTGAGAAGTACAAGTCAGGGTTAGGTTATAAAAACATATCCAAATCTTTGATGATCCCCAGGAGCACCATCAAATCTATTGTAACCAAATGGAAAGAACATGGCACATAAGCAAACCTGCCAAGAGACGGACGCCCACAAAAACTCACGGACCGGGCAAGGAGGGCATTCATCAGAGAGGCAGCACAGAGACCTAAGGTAACCCTGGAAGAGCTGCAGAGTTCCACAGCAGACACTGGAGTATCTGTACATAGAACGACAATAAGCCATACGCTCCACAGAGTTGGGCTTTATGGCAGAGTGGCCAGAAGAAAGCCATTGTTTTTTTAGGAAAAAACAAAATGGCATGTTTTGAGTTTGCAAAAAGGCATGTGGGAGACTCCCAAAATGTATGGAGGAAGGTGCTCTGGTCTGATGAGAATAGAATTTAATTTTTCAGCCATCAAAAAAAAATGCTATGTCTGGCGCAAACCAAACACATCACATCACCCAAAGGACACCATCCCCACAGTGAAACATGGTGGTGGCAGCATCATGCTGTGGGCATGTTTTACAGCAGCCGGGACTGGTCAGAGTTGAGGGAAAGATGGATGGTGCTAAATACAGGGATATTCTTGAGCAAAACCTGTACCACTCTGTGCGTGATTTGAGGCTAGGACGGAGGTTCACCTTCCAGCAGGACAATGACCCCAAACACACTGCTAAAGCAACACTTGAGTGGTTTAAGGGGATACATGTAAATGTGTTGGAATGGCCTAGTCAAAGCCGAGACCTCAATCCAATAGAAAATCTGTGGTCAGACTTAAAGATTGCTGTTCACAAGTGCAAACAATCCAACTTGAAGGAGCTGGAGCAGTTTTGCAAGGAGGAATGGGCAAAAATCCCAGTGGTAAGATGTGGCAAGCACATAGAGACTTATCCAAAGCGACTTGGAGCTGTGATTGCCGCAAAAGGTGGTTCTACAAAGTATTGACTTCAGGGGGGTGAATAGTTGTGCACATTGACATTTTCTGTTATTTTGTCCTATTTGTTGTTTGCTTCACAATAATAAAAAAAAACATAATCAAAGTTGTGGGCATGTTCTGTAAATTAAATGATGCAAATCCTCAAACAATCTATATAAATTCAAGGTTGTAAGGCAACAAAACACGAAAAATGCCAAGGGGGGTGAATACTTTTGCAAGGCACTGTACACTGTGGTATGAGAAATGTCATCATGGGAAGCCTAAAGCCATACAGAGAGGGGTGGCTGGCACTGATTGTTGCTAAATGCGTGTCTGTAAAAGATACTGGAGGTGAACGCAACAGGTCCAAAACTATCTATCATCGGAAATTTACTGGATTGTCGTAGATCATGTATGGGACAGGGTGTTATAGTCCCATAGACATGGGAATATAGGGCCAAATCATGACAAGCGCTATTATATTAATGTGTATTAGCTGTTGAGGAATACCGGCAATACCACGAGAAGGTTATGGAGAGGCAGATGAAGCCCCAGGCAACATACCACCATCAATGAGGTTGTAAGTTCATTTTTTTATTAATTGGCGTCTTTTGGGGGTCTTCCAACGTCTTGCGAGTTAAGGGCTTAAAAAAATGGGGGCCGTTAAAGCCTTTTCAATTTTTACCAACATTAATTAGTATGCCTTAAGTAGGATGTTTATCAGAGTCTCTGTTGTTCTGGTTCAGCAGCTGGTTCAGCAGCAAATCTCATCTCATGGGAAAAGGTTGCCAAACTTTTTAAAGCCAGCTGGGTCCTCTACTGCGCAATCCTGGTCATATAGATCGATTTGGTGATAAATAAGTCACTTTATATATGATTTTATATGATTTTTCAGCAGAGCTCATATAACCCACATCCTCTTTCCTTGAATGTTAGCTCCGCCCCCCTTCTGATCACATCTTCAGGATGGCCAAGCCTAGAGACTACCGTAGCAGGCCCAACCAGGAATAAGTGAGACCCAAAATTATCAGATTGTAGACAAAGGGCACAAATTCATGTTTTGGTACAAACTTAGGGCCCTATTCTATTCAAGACAAGTAAACTACTTTTTTTTCAGTAATGTTATACATGTATTCAATGCTACACAAACAAAATATTACTGATCCCACAAGCAACTCGTAAACCCAAGCATTGTAAGTAAAGTTCCAAAACTCAAAATTATAAAGGTTTGAGTCAGAAGTGCATGCATCATGCCTTCTGCCCCACCACCTGCTCTCTATACCCACTTACCACCATAGTGCAGGCTCTGCAGTGTCATGTGTTATGTCCATTCTTTTTAATGAGAAATATCACAAAATATCCATGTACACACATTTGTGGTCGGATCCCTCTCTTGTGCCTTTCTGGAATAGTTGAAGCCATAATGGCTGAGAGAATTAGCTGGAGATGCAAAACTGAACCCATAAACCTCTTGAGGGGGACTGTATGGTTGTGGGCATGTATGCAGGTCTCCTCTGGCGTCATAGGCTAAACCGAGTAGCAGCTATGGGCCTTACTTAAATCTTTTTTTTTAAGTTACAGTTTATGTAGCACAGCAACCTAGTAATATACCAGTTAATATGCTTTTTTTACAGGGCTGCACCGGAGCACCGCAAAATACTCTAGATAGACCAGTCTTTCTAAGTTACAGTATGCTTTTGTGTTCATTTTCACTCAAATGTGATTAATATGGCTCACTAAACGTAATGAAGCTATGAAAAGCCTTAAAGTAGCTGATTATTTAAGAAAAAGTTATGTGCACTCAATAGCACCCATAAGTGCTTTAAAAAAAGCCTTGCTGAGACCTGTCAAAAGCAGGCGGCTGTACAGTACAAAAAAAATTATGTAAAAGTATTAAAAATTAATATTAAATTTTTCTATAGGCACATATGTTGAATCAATATGTTTTAGTCAGTATACATCTGGGAACATCAATAATACACCTGCACATAACATATAAAAACTTCAGTGGTAACATAGACCCCAATATTCAAGTGGTTATTGCAAATCAGAAAATACACCTGGCATACAACACGTGCTGTAATGCTTTGCGTGTTAAAGGGCTAGCCACATCCCATTTTGTCATTAACAGCACTGATGCTGACCACCTTACAGTACTGAGAGCGATCATGTACATCACATACATGGGAAGCTATGTCATCTACACAATACCGTTGGATGTCATACACTGGGGTATGAGAAATGTCCTAATGAGAAGCCTAAAGCCATACAGAGAGGGGTGGCTGGCACTGATTGTGGCTAAATGAGGGTAATCAATACTGGAGGTGAACACAACAGGTCTAAAACTATCTATCATAGGAAATTAACTGGATTGTCTTCGATCATGCAAGTGACAGGGTATTTTAGTCACATAGACATGGGAATATAGGGCCAAATCATGACAAGGGGTATTGGATTCATGTGTATTAGCTGTTGAGGAATACCAGCAACACCACGAGGAGGTTATGGAGAGGTAGATGAAGCCCCAGGCAACATACTATCATCAAATGTTGTAAGCTAATTTTTTAATTAATTGGCGTTTTTTGGGGGTCTTCCTACGGATACCGAGTAACAGGCTTGCAAAAATGTCGGCCGTTAAAGCCGTAATATTTTTGAAGCCTGTAACTCGTAGGTCATTTGGAGACATTCCCCCCCCCCAAAGCCAGTCATGTACGGGCCTCGGGAGGAGCACCTTTGGTGCTCATTGCAGCCCCGTCAAGCAAGTCACGTAACTGACTTGAAATGAGCGCCTTCTGTGCTTTTTGCAGCTCCCGTCAAACCCGTAACTTTCAGGCCTCACGATGAGCGCCTTCAGCGCAAGCCAGTAAGTTTTAACATAGTCTTATCAACAAACTCGCAATTAAGACTACTATATATGTGATACTTATCTAGCATAGTTTAACACAGGATGGTTATGCTGAATGATAATCCGGATACACATATCAGATCATTAACTAAATGTAATATATGTTTTGTCCAAGGTAACCATTAGAAACACACAGACACATGAAGTGACACGTGGTCATTACATCACAGTAATGATAATTAGATGAATACAAGTCATATTATTCATGATTTTATTTAAGAGAAGCAACCAGTATTGTTCATAGGCATGGAGGGAGATGAGGATAGGCCAGGCTGCTAATGTGCTGGAGACTGTTCCAGTGAGGTTGAGGTGGTGCCCAGAGCTCTCTGTGTGATGTCCATGTTAAGTTGCATGAGCACGCTCTGGTACTGGACCATCTGTAACAGCCTGGCTATGAAACTTTCCATTTGGACATTGTGCATCCTCATCTCTTTATACATCCTCCTATTTGTGTGGGCCTGCATGGTTTGCTAGGAGTAGATGCCAGTGCAGGAGGCTTACCATCCATATCCTGTCTCTGTTGATATGCCAGCATCTCCTGCAGCCTAGCTTCCAATGATGACTGTGAGGGTGATGGACTTGAGACTTCCAGTTGGCTCAGGATGGCATGAGAAGGTGGTGGTGCAATGGAGAGGTGCAGAGGTGTGGTCTAATGTCTAATGTGTCCCGTTGGTTGGAGGAGGAGGTGGAGGTGGAAAAGCTGGGTACCCAAATGGAGGGCCTAGGTGGTGAGTCAATCTGGGGTAGGAGGGGGCCAGTGGGATCAAATTCAACAGGAGTTGCAGATGGTCCAGCAGGTGCGCCCACTGACCACATATAGGAATCATCCTCCTCATATCGCGGACCCCTTGCACTTGCTATTGTTGCTCCTCCTTGTACCATCGGACGTCCTGGGTGCTGAAATGAGAGAACAATAGAAAATGACATAATAACATTGGATGATCATTTGAGCTCTGTGTGTTCCCATATTCCTGATATCATGATGTTTTGAACCTGTTTTTTTTTAATTAATTGCCATTAAGAGAAGTGTGTATTTGCTATGATTTGTCATTGATGCATATTATGCTCTTTGATTGTACTGGCTCATATCAAACCAATAAGTCCTGCTTGGGTCTGCCCTCTGCAGCTCATGAAGACACATACTCTACTGAACTTCCTATACAGTATGTCACACTAACCAATCTGTGACTAGGACACTACACTACACATCCAGACCTACAGAGTGTGTATCTGCATTACTGGAATAGACACATACAGATGGATGTCTATTTATTATTTTTTTTATTTGAAATTGATCCTAAATGTAAAGTGTTGCGGAGAGGCAATATTCCCCAGGTTATCTTTGCTTATAATCCCAGTGAGGCTCAGGAACAAGTAAATGGTAAATCCACAGGCAAGGTTTCCAACAGGTAAAATAATAGCAATATCCCAACCTCAATCCCAATCACTGGACGACACACAGTTTCAGGAGCAGAACTACTATATCTTTTATGACAGGGAATCTCCTTTTATGCCATGGTGCCCTCTGAAGGGCTACACCCACATAATTATCACAGCCAATTATATACATGGTTCAACCCCCACGTTTCCTCCCCTCAGATAACAGGTAACACAATTAAAACAGACCCAATTTTACCCACATTCTGGATGTACCCCAAAAACAGGGGGTACACCTTTAAGTCCAGCACCGTTCAATAGCTCTCCCCCAGGGGAACAACATATTAAAAAATGGCATGAATCAGACCAGGGGTTCAAAAGTTAGTAAAAGTATCTTTTACACATAACACACAGACATTTCACATATTCTCCATAGTTGGCCATACAATACACATATAGGGACAATAGGTGAGTCACACCTCCCTGAGGCAACTTGATATAATCAGACAATGATTAAATCAGCCTTCTTTGTTCTTATGTTTGAGAATAAATAGACCTCCTTATCTGTAACAGGACTATCTATTAGCCTAGGTCTGCAATAGTCTGGCTAATATTCTGCAGAGCATAAACCAACATACATTTCTTTTAACACAAGTACAACATACAGTTATGCGAATGCAGCTTATTCACAGTAAATTGCAGGACAGCCTAGTGCCATCCGCTACACTGCTCCCCCTTGCCCACAAGCCGGCATACACAGTCTGATCCACCACGGATCGGCTTGGGGATGTCCGGGGACTCACGGATCATTTTTCCAGGTCAGTTTGTCTTGACAACCCGTCGGCATTCCCATTCTGTTTACCCGGGCGGTACTGGATATTAAAGTCAAAAGGCTGCAGTTTCTTTAAGGCCCACACCACAGCCAGGCATTCCTTCTCGATGGCGGCGTAGCTTACTTCCCGAGGTAACAGCTTGTGATTGATGTAAGCCACGGGATGTTCTCCGCCATCGGCCCCGACTTGGCTCAGTACTGCTCCCAATCCGAACATAGAAGCGTCTGAACCTCCGGGAGTGTGTTGTAGTCCTGGGTGAAGGTCTGTTGTCGGGTGACCACAGGATAAGCTTCTCCTGTGGTGGGGGTCTGGGGCTCAAAAGCAGACGTGAGCCTCCCCAGATCATTCCCCAATAAAACCTCCGCTGGTAACTGCGGCATCAACCCCACCTCCACATGCCCTGCCCCCGCTCCCCAATGCAAATGAATCCTTGCAGTGGGTAGCCGGTATTCTGCTCCCCCGGCTACCCTGACGACCACAGTCTTGTTAAGTTTAGCCTGGTCTGAAACCAGGTGACTTTTTACCAAGGTGATGGTAGCCCCTGAGTCTCGCAGCCCTTGGACCGCTTTACCCTCCAGGTATACGGTCTGCCTGTGATGCTGCCGATTATCAGCATTGGCCTGGACTGGATCTGCCTCGTGCAGCACCTCCCATTGTTCATCGGTTGTAATGGGAACAGCTGAACCATATGGCGTGGCTACTATGTCCTGGTAGTGGTGGGCTGCGGCTGCTCTCGGTGGTGGTGGTGGGCCTGGACGTATCCAGGTGGACCGGTCTCGCAGCTGGGGACATTCCCTTTTATAGTGTCCCCATTTCTGGCAGTGGTGACAAGGGCCAGAAGCGGGCTGGCGGAAACGTGGCTGTGCAGCGGGCGGTGGTGGTGGTGGCAGTGTTCTCGGTGGGGCTGGAGTGTAGCTGGTTCCCTCAAAGGTTTTAAAAGGAGTCTTTGGTGTTACAGGTTTTTGCTGCCTGCGTGCATCTAGGTACTCATCTGCCTTCCTGGCAGCTTCGGTGAGGGAGGCAGGGTTTCGGTCTCTTACCCACTCTTGTACCTCGCCAGTTACTCCCTCATAAAACTGCTCCAACAGCATCATCTGTATCACATCCTCCATGGACCGTGCCTTGCTCGCTTGTACCAACCCAAGTGTTGCCCTTTGTAGCCTGCATGCCCACTCTGCGTGTGAGTCTTTTTCCACCTTCTTTAAGTCCCTGAATGTCCGCCGATATGCTTCTGGTGTTATAGCATACCTGGCCAGAATAATTTCCTTTACTATGTTATAGTTCATTATTTCCTCATTAGGTACAGTACGATATGCCTCGGCTGCCCTCCCAGTTAGCCTTCCTGCCAAAATCGGTACCCAGTCCTCTGTGCTGATTCTATGCAGGGTACACAGTCTTTCAAAACCCTGCAGGAAAGCGTCTATATCTTCCTCTGCCTCCACATACGTTTTAAAAGCCTGGTATGGTATCTTAGGCTTACCTTCTTGTGGCATATTTATTGCAGAGCTGCGTTCTGGGGCTGTTTGTTTCCTCAACATAAATTCCTGGACTTCTGTCATGGTCCTTGAAATAATTTCTGTTGAAGGTTGTTCCCCATAAAAAGACAGCCGAAATTGTACCTGCCTCCGGAACTCCACTTGTTCCGAATTTTCTCCCGAATCCCCCTGTTCGGGAACCGAATCTCCGTCCATTCGGTACTCCTCCATCAGCTCAGTAATGAGTACCGCTTTCTTCTTATTGCTGGCTTGTATACCCCTTGCCTCCAGGAGGTCTTTTAGCGTGGAGCGTTTTTAGTGTGGCAAAATCAATCTCCATCCGTACTCCATTTATGCTTGTTCCTCTGTGAGTCTGGATCCCAGCGCTGCCAACCAATGTTGAGGAGAGGCAATATTCCCCAGGTTATGTCCGCTTATAATCCCAGTGAGGCTCAGGAACAAGTAAATGGTAAATCCACAGGCAAGGTTTCCAACAGGTAAAATAATAGCAATATCCCAACCTCAATCCCAATCACTGGACGACACACAGTTTCAGGAGCAGAACTACTATATCTTTAATGACAGGGAATCTCCTTTTATGCCATGGTGCCCTCTGAAGGTCTACACCCACATAATTATCACAGCCAATTATATACATGGTTCAACCCCCACGTCTCCTCCCCTCAGATAACAGGTAACACAATTAAAACAGACCCAATTTTAACCACATTCTGGATGTATCCCAAAAACAGGGGGTACACCTTTAAGTCCAGCACAGTTCAATAGCTCTCCCCCAGGGGAACAACATATTAAAAAATGGCATGAATCAGACCAGGGGTTCAAAAGTTAGTAAAAGTATCTTTTACACATAACACACAGACATTTCACATATTCTCCATAGTTGGCCATACAATACACATTTAGGGACAATAGGTGAGTCACACCTCCCTGAGGCAACTTGATATAATCAGACAATGATTAAATCAGCCTTCTTTGTTCTTATGTTTGAGAATGAATAGACCTCCTTATCTGTAACATGACTATCTATTAGCCTAGGTCTGCAATAGTCTGGCTAATATTCTGCAGAGCATAAACCAACATACATTTCTTTTAACACAAGTACAACATACAGTTATGCGAATGCAGCTTATTCACAGTAAATTGGAGGATAGCCCAGTGCCATCCGCTGCATAAAGTGTTATCTCTAAGTATTTAGGCACACAGGTATAATATGTTCCTAGTCAAATACAGGAAGCTTACATATCCCTTTCATTGGTGGGAAGAATTTACATTGAATGTGTGTTATCTATGTGTGTATAGTGTACATTTGTGGGCATATGAGGAGATAATAGTGTATATGATATTCACCTAGCATGGTGCCTGGCTGCTGCATGTCCACCAGGCCAGGAAGTCCTATGATGGTCACTGGGGCAATCCAGTCTCTCAGCATCCTACCCAAGTCATTAAACTGCATGGTCACTGGAGGTCCACCACCTCTTGCTACTCTGGCCTCCTCTGACATCTTACTCTTGACCTAACACCGGCAGTCATCGTATCTGTGCTTCACAGACCTCACATTCCTGATAGATAATCCTAGGGTAGTGACTTCATTTGCTACCTCATTCCAGCACTTGGCCCTTTGTGTGGGCACAGATTGCACTGCGGAGGGCCATATAGTTAGGGGCCCTGTGCTTGTGCCTGTTAAGTGGAAAGAGCTGCTACACATTCAGGATTAAGGAGGGAAACATGATTTTATATGACCTGTTGCTGTCATTTAATGCAAGGCTTGAGTTTTCTTTTGTTTCCTAGTGCTATTGTGCAGTATGAAATTCATTAAACAATGTAGATTGGCTAATTTGCTTATATGTCATGTAATCCTGCTCTTACACATACTACATAAGGCCTTGTATCTTACAGACAATACATGGGATTACGTGTTGAGACATACATCTATACCGTAAAACTCTCATCGCTATGTAAATAGCAAAAAAGAGAAGAGAGAGAGTGCAGAAATGAGGGAAGTGAGTATTGACTCAGTAGACAAGAGAGAAGAGTGAGAGAAATAGAGAGTAGAGAGATAGTAGACAAGAGAGACAGAGAGTGTAGACAAGGAAGAGGAAATGGAGAGGTAAAAAGAAAGAAAGAAAGAAGATAAGAGGAAGAGAGGAGAAGAGAGATTAAAAGCGAAAACAAAAAATGGGAGACAGACAGAGGATGGGAAGGGGAGAAGAGTGGGGGGAAAGTCAGAGGAGGATGAAAAAAAAATCAGATGCAGAGACATTGGAGAAAAAAGAACCAGAGGTGGCAGGTAAGGGTACAGAAAAGGAAAGAAAAAGACAGGAGGTTAGAGAGGGACAGACAGGAGGAGAAATAAAATAGTTAAAGGAAGATAAAAATTGTAAGTGATGTCTGACTCTCCGTGCCTCATGGGCAACAAACCGTGTTGATCCACTTGGTTTTCATGGCAGAGATACTGTAGGGAGGGGGGAGGTAGGGGGAGAGAAATAAGACAGGAGGGCTGAGAGAAAAGGGAGATAAAGAGACATGTGGAAAAGAAAGGAAGATACATTTATAAAGGAGGAGAAAGAGAGAAAGTGGTGGCAGGAGTAGGGGGAGATGGGGAGCATAAGAGATTTAGAGGTGCAAAACAAAGGAGAGAAATATAGGGGAGATAGAGAGATGTTGAGAGAAAGAGAAACTGAGAGCGATAGAGAGATGGGAAAGATACAAATGGTTAGTGGGATAGAAAGATAGAGAGTGACGAGTTAGAGTTGGAGAAAACAAAAGTAGTGTGACTGGTGTGAGGGAGTGAAAGAGACAGTGGAGAGCTAGACATCAGAGGAGAGAAAAATAGAAAAATGAAGGGTAAGAAGGAGACAGGGGGGATGAAGAGAAAGAGGGGGGAGACGCACAGTAGAGAAAGAAGGTTAAAGAGAGATAGTGGAGAGGGAGAGAAGGGGGAGGTGGGGGAGAGGAATAGAGGAGAGGGGTAGTAGAAGACTGAGGAGGCCCAGGACAGATTAAGAGAAAAGAGAGTGACAGCTGGGAGAGAGATGAGTGGGATAGTCAGAGGAGGGATAGGTGTAAAGACGCAAAGGAGATGGCAGGCTAAGAGAAGAGGGAAGAGAAAGACAGATGGTGTCACAATGCACAACTTGGTTTGATAAGAATTGGGTTGGCGGACCCCAATTTGTAGCCTTGCGCTCAGATTTTTCAGATGCTCCCAATGTTTTTGTTTTGACGGACCACAATGATCGTATATTATTCGGTTTATATTTTATATAGACCTCTCTTGGGGCTGCTCTCCTTTGTTTGATACTGTTCACAACCGTATCATGTATGCCTATAAACGGAAAAAAACAGAGGGTAGGAGAAAGCGCACCACTATCTAGTACAACGCACTACTTGCTTTGGCTTGGTTGGAGGTTCATTTGTCCCTGTGAACAGGATATCAACTGGCTAGGTCAAGCCCCACCAATGCTGCCGTAGGCCAGGCCATGTTACCAATTTTAGCTTGTATAGCAGATAGAGGACAATTTAGAGGATAACAGCAAAAGGTGCAGCAATCATAGTTCCCAAAAACTATTGCGATTCATTGTGATCCATTGCGATTTTTAAAATGGCAAGTTAATGCCCCCCTAAGCCTTTGACTCTTTCCCGGCTGCAAGACTTCCAAACGATAAAATCGCAAATTGCTATTCAATTTCTCCGATTCCCCCTCGCTAATCACTGTCAAGTCCGCAAATGGCAAAAGTCGAACCACAAGTTACTGATACCAAGGAGGTCTAATGACATGTTCGGAGCACTTTAAAAGCAAATAAAAAATCAATAATGTACTTATATTAAAAGTTAAAGTGATTTTAGGTCTTAGAATTAATAACATAACATTCTCAAGGTCGCAAATCGGTCCCAAAAAATACTTGATGTGAGAGACAGAATAACAAAAAAACCCCAAGAAAAACGCATGTCAAAAATGCTATAAATTGATTGGCAGGTCAGTGAGGGAAATAAATATTTGATCCCCTATCAATCAGCAAGATTTCTGGCTCCCGGGTGTCTTTTATACAGGTAACAAGTTGAGATTAGGAGCACTTTCTTAAAGGGAGTGCTCCTGATCGCAGCTTGTTACCTGTATAAAAGACACCTGTCCACATAAATAATCAATCAATCAGATTCTAAACTCTCCACCATGGTCAAGACCGAAGAGCTGTCCAAAGATGTCAGGCACAAGATTGTAGACCTACACAAGGCTGGAATGAGCTAAAAGACCATCGCCAAGCAGCTTGGTGAGAAGGTGACAACAGTTGGTGCGATTATTCGCAAATGGAAGAAACACAAAATAACTGCCAGTCTCCCTCGGTCTGATGCTCCATGCAAGATCTCACCTTGTAAAGTTTCATGGATCATGAGAACGGTGAGGAATCAGCCCAGAACTACACGGGAGGATCTTGTTAATGATCTCAAGGCAGCTGGAACCATAGTCACTAAGAAAACAATTGGTAACACACTCCGTTGTGAAGGACTGAAATCCTGCAGCGTCCGCAAGGTCCACCTACTCATAAAAGCACATGTACAGGCCCGTCTGAAGCTTGCCAATGAAAATCTGAATGATTCAGAGGAGAACTGTGTGATAGTGTTGTGGTCAGATGAGACCAAAATCGAGCTCTTTGGCATCAACTTAACTCTGTGTTTGGAAGAGGAGGAATGGTGCCTATAACACCATCTCCACCGTCAAACATGGAGGTGGGAACATTATGCTTTGGGGACATTTTTCTGCTTAGGGGACAGGGTAACTGCACCGCATCAAAGGGACAATGGACGGGGCCATGGGTGAGAATCTCCTTCCCTCAGCCAGGGCAATGAAATGGGTCATGGGTCGGTATTCCAACATGACAATGACCCAAAACACACACCCAAGGCAACAAAGGAGTAGCTTAAGAAGATGCACATTAGGTCTCCAGACCTTAATCCCATAGAAAATCTGTGGAGGGAGCTGAAGGTTCGAGTTATCACACGTTAGCTTCAAAACCTTAGTGACTTGGAGAGGATCGGCAAAGAGGAGTAGGACAAAATCACTCCTGAGATGTGTGCAAACCTGGTGGCCAACTACAAGAAATGTCTGACCTCTGTGATTGCCAACAAGGGTTTTGCCACCAAGTACTAAGACGAAGAGTCAAATATCTATTTTCCTCATTGACCTGCAAATCAATTTATAACTTTTTTGACATGCGTTTTTCTTGTTTTTTTGTTTTTTGTTATTCTGTCTATCACTGTTAAAATACATCAACCATTAAAATCACAGAATGGTATGTAAACAATAAGTAAAAGCAACTTCCCAAAAGGGTTGAGTGCTATGTCTATAGCGCTCCACATGTGATATCAAGAGGACGGTGCAATTGAATATATAAAGTTGGCTCGTGCAGTGATGGGTATAGATAGAGAAAAGCAAAGTGGATATTAATCTGAGGTTATTCAATCGTCACACCAAATAAATCTACTATGCGGGAAAGTGATGGAAATTAAATGCAAATCGTCACTTTGGAATGATATAGTTCTCCAAATAATGTCCTTTCTTCTTCCCGGTTGTGTCCAGAATAGTCCCAAGCGTAATTAAAGTGTGTCCTCCAATAAATTCAATCCTGGTTGCGATGCTGCTTCCTCCAGACAAGTACTGTCCACAAAGTACTAAAAAAGCCAAAAAAACAAGAAGAGGGGTGGAAGGGACAAGCGCAAAGCCAAACCAATCGTGAAATATGTACATCAAGGTTCATTATAACAAATAATTAAAACCATTACACTCACATTCAATATGATATCAATTCACGTTATATATGAGATGTCACAGATATTGTCCTGTCGTCCTTATGTTGCTTTGTGTTTTTAATCCAGACGGCCCAATGTTTAGTGTCTCAATAGTCCAATATCCAATATATCAATTGTTACAGGGATACTTTTACAATTAAAGATAGAAAACAAATAATAGAAACTGTCTTAGTGCTTCAGTGTACACACACAGATCCAGACCTCACTCCCCAGACTGAGACATCTATTGTTGAAGTAAGCAAGCCTCACATAAAATGCTCCAATATCAGTGAGTTTAGGGTCAGCACAAATGACAATTAATATAATGTTTGCCCTAATCTTATAATGGTGAATCTAATTGAGACACATCTATGGAGCCTCTCACATCAGGAAAAAATAGGACTAATATGGTGAAAATAGGTAAAATAGCAGCAACAGTAAAATAAATAATGAAATTATGATAAAAGATACAAAGATCAAATTGGATCCTACAGACGCGTTTTGGCCAAGTCTTGGCCTTTCTCAATGGTGATCTTGAATAAAAATGTTCCCCTGATATTTGGGCTGTCTTTATGCATCCTCCTCAGTGCCCTTTCCCCTCATCATTGGCGCCAAATTCCCATCATCATCCACCACTCCCGGAAACAGGAAGTGGCGTCACTCCTGGCTTGCATTGCACGGGAGGTAAAAAAAAAAAAAGGGAACACGAAGTGACATCACTCCCAGTATGCATTGCACCGGTGCAATACATGCTGGGAGTGGTGTCACTTCCTGTTCCCATTTTTATTTATTTTTTCCACCTCTGAAACGCGTCTGTCTGATCCAATTTTGTATCTTTTATTATAATTTCATTATTTATTTTATTGTTGCTGCTATTTTACCTATTTTCACCATATTAGTCCTATTTTTTCCTGATGTGAGAGTGTAATAGTTTTAATTATTTGTTATAATAAACCTTGATGTACATATTTCACAATTGGTTTGGCTTTGCGCTTGTCCCTCCACCCCTCTTCTTGTTTCATTAAAATTATAGACTGATCATTTCTTTGCCAGTGGAGAAACATTCAAAATCAGCAGGGGATCAAATACTCCCCCCCACTGTACATATAATGGAACTTGCATGTAATAGAATATCATATTTACAGCTTTATCAATATTGCATCATATCTGGAATGTGGGAGAAACATTCAAAATCAGCAGCGGATCAAATACTCCCCCCCACCCACTGTACATATAATGGAACTTGCATGTAATAGAATATCATATTTACGGCTTTATCAATATTGCATCATATCTGGAATGTGGGTCCGATCTTAACTCGTAAATTCAAGCCCGTAGGACTTCGATTCAAAATGGAGGTTGGATTTCAAAGTTCTCTGGGCTTGAACCATGAGTCACGATCAGACCCAGATTTCATTGGCTGTTTCTAACCGGGAGTTACGGCCTTGCGTCAGTGATCATGTTCAAGCCCGCAAATGCTACTTTCGATAGCATGGTTTGTGATTTATGCTATCAGGCCGGGACTTGCAGGCCCGGCCAATTGAATAGCACAATTAGTTGAGGCTGCTGCGGGCTAACAGCAAGCCCGCAGACATACAGCGTACTCTGATCGATTTGCGGCCTTGCAATTGAATCGGGCTCAATGTATTTATTTAATACAGTAAACAATCAAGCTGAGCCCCTTCTTTGCGTAAACAAAACATTGAGCAATCACAAAAAGGTTATTGATATCCCACGTGCGATCAAGTTACTGGGATGAGGATGTGGGATTATAATTCCCCCCTGGGTTAGGAGACTGGATGTCTGAGAGAGTTATCAATCTGCCTATTCTTCTTTCCCTCTATATCACTAAAGGGGGTGATTAATCAACAAAGGGTTAGAGAAAGCCTGGGTGGCCAGATGGCTATCTAAGCCTATATAAAGACTTGGGGTTAACTGGTAATCATGTTCCAATTTAAAGGGTCAGAGGCTGCCCTATGCAGTAGACCCAGTGGACAGTATTGGTTAAAAATACTTAAAGCAGTGCCAAGGGTTCAACAGACAAAGAAGGGGATTAGGCTATGAGTACCCAAACCTTTACAAACTTGTTCAAGGATCGGAGGGGACAGGACCAGTATTCAAGAGAGGGGACCAGGGGGTACGCACTTTAAGGGAATGACCAAGGCGTCCACATAATTTTAGACTTGAGGGTGCCCATTGGGTTCAATGGGGGTTATGAACAATTAATCAGGTAAGGTATATCTCAGTTGGTGGTAAACCATGATACAAAGGATCAAATGGGTATTTATTGAAACAAGGGTTTCAAGTGCTATTTTTGACAGCATTATTAATTATACTTGCAGCCCTATTAAATTAAAAGCCTGTAGTGGCATCGGCACACTCGCAAAGGCTGCAGGCTTGAAATTCGGCTGCGTTACAGAGCTATTAAATTAGACATGCCGCGAGTTACGGGCTTGAGATGCAAACCCATAAACTATTCTTGCACCCGTTGGATGTGCGGCTGTGAACATGATCAATTAGTCAAACCGTAGTTACGAGTTTAGACGGAGCCAATGGGCAATGATATCGTCATCATTACATCACTGAAAAATGGAGGTTAGATTTCAAAGCCTTACGGGTTTCGATTATGAGTTTCGATGGAATCCACATTCCAGAAAAAAAGCAATATGCATAAATCAGTAGAGGATATTCTAGTCCATGCAAGTTCCATTATATGTATTAACACATTGACTGCTGCGATCGATATTACACAGAAATTAAACAGAAAAATTATTTTATATTGCAGATTTGCGAGCTTGAGAATGTTGTGCTATTAATTCTAATATTTAACATCACTTTCCCTTTAATTATAAATACAGTAGGGGGTGTACATTTGCATTTACAGTGCTATGGATAGGACTTGCAGGTCCTCTCTGGTACCCATTGGTTTTTTGACTCCATTTGCGAGTTACAGGGGTTGAACACCAACGAAATTGTTGCAATTTAATATCGATTTTCGAACGTAACAGTTACGGGTTTAAAAGAACTAAGGTTTTGCGGCTGTGGAGTGCAATTTTCTACATCCCATAGGGTTTTCTCACCCGGCAAATCGTTAGCGGGTGGCTTTACAGGGCCAATTTAATAATTGCAAGTCTTACGGGCTACGTTACGGACTACAGTTTTACACATTGAGGGAATTTAATAAGGCTGTTGATATCTTAAGTCATGCTCATGAGTTCCCCATTGAATTCTATGGAACCACAATTTACTGCGATTGCAAGTTCAATCCCAGCTGGAGTCTATCTTAGCATCAGGGCTCTGAGTTAACTGCATATTGTTGGACTTTAGAAGGCCTTCCTGTTCACCCTTAAAGTGGTTCTAACCCCAAAATATTGTTTTGTCTCAAATGTTATGATTTTTACCCAAAACAGTGTTCTTACTCAAAATAATTCCCACCTATATATAGCCTGTAAGCCACTGCTAACCTAATGAGCTGGCCTCTTAGGCCCTGATAGTACCTGAACAAGGCCTGTAGGATACATTTAAACAAATTAATTACATCAACCATATTTTAAACAATAACCAATGATACCAAATATAGGCACAAATATCCACCTGTCCAGGGAGTTGTGACAGATTGGGAGGAAGGAGAAGAGGAGAGAAGTTAGGGTGATAAATGGAAGAGAGAGACAGGAGGCAGTGATACAGGGGAGAGAGAAACAGAAGGGAGGGGACTGATAGAGGGGTGAGAGAGATGGGGCGAGTGATAGAGGGGAAAGAGAGAGGAGGGGATGATAGAGTGGGAGAGAGATACACACAAGGAGGGCTAATAGTGAGGGGGAGAGAGACAAAACAGTGGCTGGTAGAGGGTGAGAGACAGACAGGAGGGAGAGCTGATAGAGGGGGAGAGAGAGACAGGTGGGGGTCTGATACAGGGGGGAAATAGATAGAAGGGGGTTGATAGAGGGATAGAGAGAGGGGGTGAGATAGTCAGGATTGTGGCTGATAGAGGGGAAGAGATAGACAGGAGGGGTGATAGAAAGGGAGAGATAGACAAGAGGGGGCTGATAGAGAGGATAGAGAGACAGGAGTGGAATTAATAGAGGGGGTATAGTTAGACAGGAGGTGTGCTGATAGAGGGCCTCAAAAGAGAGATTGATGTGCAGAACAGGAGAGATCCTAGTATCGCCGAGGAACCCCCACAAAACACAGCGAGCTGAGGTGTGCAAGGATGAGGCAGGCCAAAGTTCTTAAGTAACGTGGGAGAAGGACCCTTCCAGAATGTTTAGGTAACACCTAGACACAAAGATATTTCATATAAAATCCATAAATTGTTCCTGCATATCCCAGTCTTTCTTCTGTCTTCTAAACTAAACATATATAGGTCAGGAAGTCTTTCCTCAAAGGTTTTGTCTTTTTAGTTCATGAATCATTTTAGTTGTTCTTTGATTTGTGTCTACTATCCATGGGGCCTCATTCTATTATCGGCCGTAGGAGATGCGGGGCCGCAAGGACCGGCCGCAAGCTATTCGCCTATTCTATTCCCTTCCGGCCGGGGATTCCGGCAGGCTTGCCTTGCTATCCCTTGCGGCCGCACGCGCCGGAGGAAAGCCTTTGATCTTAAACGGCCGCAAGAGTTTCGGCCGTAAGAAAATCCCGGTTGCTATTCTATTGCTCCGGGAACCCTCTCTGCAAGGCTAAAACCGAGCTGCAGCTTACTTGCAGGAAAAAGGTCCCGCAGGCACACAATTAAGCACATTTTAAAGCCATAATAAAGCCATCCTGCACTCTTATGAGACTATAAAGTGATTGTAGGTGTTAGCATTCATAGCACAACATTCCCCTACACTAAAATCCATAAATATTTTTATTTATTTTTTGTCACATATCCATGTAAAAAGTCCTGAGGGCTTGGAGCACCTCAGACCCGCCCACGCTGCGGCCGGAAAATAAACAGTTAATGTAATCTCGGATTTGGGCTGATGTGCAAGCTTGAGAGGGGGTTGCTATTAATCCTCATGTCCCCCATAATGATCCCTAGCATTTACAGAGCTTTACAGTGCCGTCTTGAATTTATTTTTGCATTTAAAGATTTCTGAGCTTACGGCCGATTGCAAGAAATACGGCCGGCCGTAAGGGGATAGCCTTGCGGCGCCGTATAATTGAATTGCAAGATAACGGAACCCCCGCAAGAAATCGCAGCCTTGCGGCCGATTTACGGCCGATAATAGAATGAGGGCCATGGTATCCAGAATTGGGCACAATATTTTAAGTGATGTCTGATTAAGAATCTATGGATTTGTTGCTTTGTTTACTTACTTATAACTCAATCAACATAATTACTTCCAAAGCCCTCTCATCTTCTGTTGTGGTCACAAAAATAGCATTATGTTTATATTCTACTTTTGTGTTTTTGTTCTCTGAGTGCCTTCAGAACCTAAAGAGAACAAATACAGTATAGTGAAATATAATGAAAATAATGATGCATAAATAACTCAGCCGAGTGTTCCCAAATAGTCTCTACATTATATACATGGCTGGGATAATTATGTGAAGGTCTTTAATTGACACTTTGCATTATATGCACTTTGAATTATATGCATATTTCTGAAGCCTTTCTTCATTTCAGCCACACCTTAACTCATGTCATATTTACTCTAAAATACAATAAATAATAGCTTAAGTTACAGCAACTTGTGATTTCCTCAGTTCATATGTTAAAACTTTTGATTGCCCTCTTTGCATTTTGTTTTCAAAGTTTGTGGTGAACCAGATTTTAAAAAAAATGTTGGTATTAGAGGAAACTTTTGGGTATATTTTACAGTGAAGCGACAAGCAAACCAGATGTGTCTTTGTTGTTTAACACTTTTTCTCCACATACACATCATGTGCATACAAATAACACATACATGACATCTGTAAATACGGCTACATAGTTTGCATTTTACTTTATAATCCCAGTGTGGGTTTTTTGTCCTAGTTAACTGCAAAAAAGATCCACTTTTTGTAAGCAGCTTTCAATTTGTGCAAGGAGATGGGCCAGGCACATGCACAGCAGATAACTTTAGGAAACCAACTTTAATTTCCTATTTGAAACTAAAAAATACTATAGAAATACTTTAATCCCATATTTACAATATGTCCTTGACCTGAGATGGGGCATTGACTACATTAAGGCATTAAACTTGCAATAGCCACAAAGGAATGTAATTTTGTATGGGATCACATTCCCAGGTAACAAATTATAGTAGGGCCCGCTTGTGCATGAAGGATTCTGTATTGGACCATTTAAGCTGATTGGAGCCTGAGAGGTTATTCCACTGACAGTTTCACTTCCATTTACAGTAATGTTATTGTTAATTTCTATTTCAGTATGGCTATTCAGTGGTGCTTTAAACTCGTTTTAAAGGCCATTCTTTTTTAAATAGATGGCACTTGTATCAATATAAATTTAGTTTTGTTTGTCTGTTGGTTATTCCAATTTATATATATATATATATATATATATATATATAATAGCTACTTGCCCGTCAAAAACGACGGCAATAACATTTTAAGGCTGGGAATGCTGTACCTTCGGCGCTCATCGAGAGCCCTGCGCTGAACGCCTTCGGCAATCCTTGCGTGGCTCCCAATGAGTGCCTTGGGTGCTCACTGCAAGCCTCTCCCCCCGTCTAGTTTACGGGCCTTGCGAGGAGTGCTTTCGGCGCTCATCGCGAGCCCCGCAATGAGCGGCTTTCGCAGCTTATTGCAGGCCTTGGCAAGCAACAACTTTTGTGCTTCGCAATGATTACCTTTGGGGCTCATTGCGAGCCTCTCCCCACTCTCTGACTGTGTCTTTTTCCCCCTCTCTCCCTCCCCCTCCTCTTCCTGCCCTGTGTCTTTTGTTTTTCCTTATTTCCCCCCTGTATCTCTTTTCCTCCGTTTCTCAGCCCTGTGTCCCTTTCTACCCTCTCCCTCCCCTCTGTCTTTCTCCTCTGTGTCTCTATTGAAGTTTTGCGTTTCTCGTGATGAGTGCCGTTGCTTGCATTGTTCAGCTAAGATTTACTGGCTTCAGGTTCATTTTTACTGGCTTTGGCTAAGTGTTACTAGATTTGGGGTTCTTTTTACTGTCTTCGGCCTCGTTTTCATCCAGTTTTTTCGGCCGCCATTTTTTTTCTCGCTTAGCCAATTTTCGTTCAACCCCCAAAACGCCAAATATACCACAAATTAACTTGCAACTTCACTCACAGGCTCCCTGGCTCCCCCCCACCCCGTGCTGTGTGTGAGTGTGTAAGGTATCTTGTAAAATTATTTGGCATTTTTTGGTGGTCTTTCGTGTTCAGCGGTTTTGCCGTTAAAGCCGCAATTTACTGTCTTAATTTACAGCCAAGTCCTACATGCCCTGCAAGGATCGCATGCCCTGCAATGCAGCCAAGTCCTATGGGCGAGCCCTGCAATGAGCGCATTTAGCACTCATTGCAGCCCAAAAGTCCCACGGGCCTCACAATGAGCGCCTGCAGTGTTCATTGCGAGCCCTGCAGTGAGCGCATTTGGTGCTCATTGCAGCCTTAGACCCACGGGCCTCGTGATGAGAGCCTGCAGCCTTTGGTGCTCATTGCAGGCTGGCAACTGCGTGCCTCAACGACAACTATAATATGTGATATATATATATATATATATATATATATATATACAGTAGACCTCTCAGTTAACCGGCACCCTTGGGGATTGGCAGATGCCGGTAAATGTAGTTTCTGGTTGCTTGAGAGTCACTATTAAGAGGCCTAGATGAGCTGCACATAGGATGCTTTTCTAAGTATATTTGTCAGTGAGGGCTGTTCTAGCAGCAGCAGCTTTCACTCCTCACTTACACACAGGTATGTTTGGCTGCACTTTCCTCAGTCACTCATGCCTGTCTGCTTCCAACTTAATTGCAGAAACATATAGTGGATGACAACCTGGCTCCTGGCATTTGTTGAGCCCTGTAAAATTTAATTTGTATTTAAAGTACAGTATTCAAATTTTTTTCTGGTTGCTTGAGAGTTCTGGTTGCTTGAGTTCTGGTTATCTGATAGTCTACTGTATACTGTATATTTAAATATTGTATTTATAAAAATATTACAATTATTACTAGTTTACACACAAAATCCAATATCCTTACAGTACAGACATTAAATGAAAAATGTAAATATTACGATATCCAGACACAGTATACAAATATTGCAACATTGCTTTGTGCCAATTTTGCTGCAACATTGCTTAAAATTATGCATATAATGCAAAGTGTTAGTTAAAGACCTTTACATAATCATCCCAGCCATGTATATAATGTGTGTGACTGTGAGCCCCAGGCTGAGTTATGAACGCATCATTATTTTCATTATATTTCACTATATTTGTTCTCATTAGTTTCTGAAGGCATTTGCTATTTTCTGCGTGCAAAACTGGTTTATGAAAATACTATACTCCTGATCTTATTGTTATCCTATTTTAAACTTCAAAAGTTTTAAGTCATGGGAGATGATGCACCCAGCCTTATGAGTAGTCAGGGGTTCAGTTCCCTGTGAGCTCTATATTAAACTGTTAAAAAGCAAATTAGATCCACTGGAAGTGTTAGGGTCATACACAAATAGTGAATTTATGTATGTCTGGGATAAACATGAGGACACCCTGAGTATTAACTACACCAAACAATTTAGGTGGACCCAGACAGAGTGATGGGCATGGTGTATGTATTTACTCAGTAAGACCGCTATACAGTATATACAGATACTGTACATTAAAAAGTCACTTGTAAGGCTTGGCATTTGTCTGTTTTGATTGAGATTTCAAAGACAGATCTAAATGACTGTACTACCAAACTAACTAATGCTCCTCTTTCTACAATAATATATATATATATATATATATATATATATATATATATATATATATATACAGTAATTTTACAACAATAGCATTTTTTTTCTTTAACAAATGTTTATTAGAGATTTTCAGCAGCCGCTCCTAGTATTGAATGGGCCGGAGACCTACCCAGGCCCCTGGGTTCGGTCCGTAGGGCCACGTGACCTTTGCAGGCCAGAGAGAATGGAAGAGAGGGGAGTGGCTAGCTGGGGGGCAGAGCCATCAGGGTATTGGCGCCAAATCGGCCATTATGCCCCCAGCTAGCCAAGAAATCAGATCCCACCCACCCATCCCTAACATTGGGAGCATAGGTGTTAATTTATTGTAAATGTAAAATCATGTGTTAGGTATAAAAAAGTAAATAAATAAATATAAAAAAAGGAAAATAAAGTATTATAATAAGTCAAGTGTTTTAGTTTAATCTGTTTTCGTCATTAACAGTTGTGATATGCCTTCAATTTTCAGTTTGATTTATGATGTGTCTGTATTTGTTGTTGTCACAGCGTGGCGGTGGTGAGGGGAGTCGCCGGGACAGTGGTAAATTGGGGGTGATCCTACCCTACGGGGGTACGGATGCTCCATCACGGTAGGCCCTGGACGAGGGTCAGGGCGCAGAGTGTACTGTCTCGGTCGGCAGGCTCCTCCCCTCTCTTTATGTATATTTAAATAAATGGTATTGTTATTATTATGTGAATTTGGGTTTACCAATAACCGCTGTGGCCAGTATTCTCCCAACAAGTGGTTGTGTCAAATTATTTAATTAGAGTGCTTAGGAAGTGTTTGTGCCTAACAAATTATTCAGGGAGTAAGTTACACCCAAAGGGTTATACGGACATACCCACTGGGCCTTTCACAGCTCATGGTGTCTTTCCATGAGACCTTATCTCTAAGTCCTCAGTGACAAAGAGGGATGAGAAGAACCGGTCACTTTAAATGTATCACTATTATTAGTCACAGGTATAGATAGGTTATTGGGGAGTTTATGTGTTGCTAAAATATACTCAAAAGCTATTCAAATCTGTGCAAATTATAGTGTACCACAAATAGAGTCACCCTATAAGAAATGTTCTTGATCACAAAGACTTTCCACAGAAGTATTGAAATGTAACCAGCTGGTTCCCAGGAGCTCTTCAAGGTAACCAGTCTGTCCCCATGTAAAAATGCTGATAATCATTGTATTAGAGCACAGATTAACTTTATGTATTTTTGCCACTTACCACTAGGAGGACACATTGATTTTTATTGTAAGTGAGATTTCCATTCTTGATCTCTCACGAGTATGTATACATATGTAGACATTATGTTTAATACATACATGGATATGCATTTATCCTTGCTGTATGTATTATATAAATAATATGTGTATGTTTATATGCAGGGATTAACTAATTTATACCATCTTTCTTTCTATACAGATAGCAGATAGCAGTGGACAACATGTCTTAAACTTCAGAGGTTATCTTCATATATATTAGCCCAAGAGAATGGTTAGTAACCAAGGAAGGAGTCCTTTCACAGAAATACATTACATTTCTAGAAATGATTTAAGAGCCAGGGGTAAAATTGTAGGAGCTAGCTGATTATTTGTATTTTCTTTTCATTTTTCCCTCTCTGGCTTCATACCTCTCATTTTGCCCTTTACGTATTCTCTTTCCCTTTGATCATGTTCCCATACACTTCTTGTTCAACCCTCTGAGCTTCAGCTTTTTTTAACCTCACCATAACTAGTATGAATAATGACCAATATCTATAAAAAAATAAAAACAGACTTTACTTGTATTAATATGTTGTTAAGGAACAAGACTTGAAAAAGGCAGTAGATGATCCCAAAAACTTGTCATTGCAAGTTTGTTCAATAAACAGGTATTATTGTATACAAAACCATCAGTAGTTTTGCATATTCAAAGTGAGAAGCTTTCCCAGTTCGCACAGTGTTAATCCATGAAAATGGGTGAGGATACAGATTTCCATCTAGAAAAGTTCTGATTGTAAGAACCAAGTTTCACCATACTGATCTGGAGAAAGATGGCTTAAAATATATGTATTTTTTACTTGGGTTAGCACAATATGCTGCTTTTGGCTATATGGCAATTCTTATTATGACATTATATGCTCCGTAACAAATAAAAACATTAAAATAATATACAAAATAAAGTAAGCAGCTATATAAACTATGATACAACATCTGTTGTATGTTTTATAACTTGTAAATGATGTAACAAGCGAAATTTAGTCAAACTATCTCCTCACTCAAACAAATCTGAGTCCTGTAACAGGACATTTTCAGACCATATTGGAGACCTTTCAGCTCTCACATTCCAGTCTATTGAGTATATCAGTCTGCCAGGGAAGGGGAGGTGATACATTCATATTCTACATCCAGAGAGAAATGTTCTGGATATTTGTATTATTCACCAGAGGTCCATTAGGAATAAACCTGGAATGTGATGTAGGGTTATATTTTTGACAATTTTTGGAATGTCTTATTGTAATATATCTTTTGCTTTCTGGCTCCTTATTTATAATCATTTTTTGTTAAAGAATGATATAATGTAGATTTATAACTTGTGTTTTCCATCTCCTCACTGAATGTGAAATAGAAAATTGGGCAGTCTATATTATTAGTATGAGACACATGTGTTAGCATAGTTGATCTCCTATTTTAATACATTTGGTACAGGCTTAGTGAGAATGTATTAGAAAGTATAAAATCCTCTGGTAATTTTATAAATACAGTTGATTTATAAATTGATATAATTGTCACTGTTGATTGTTAGATTCTTCCTGGAACAAAGCCCCCTATTATATGGAGCACTGGCAAGATTATAACAGTTTAGCAGATGTTACATAAATTCATCCCTGCTCGTTTTGTCTTGCTTTTGGATTTTCATCAGAGAAATCAATTATTGCTAAATGGACTGGTGGAGGAATCAGACCTGCTGGTCAGGTGATATCATTATTTTGAAAGATTTTTAAAGTTTTTTTATGAGTGCGCATTTGACTAGTTTCAATAAATGATGTCTAACAAATACTGCACAAAGAAGGTGTTCTGATCTTGTTGTTCTTTAATTTTTCTATGTCTGAGGTATTATTGGCATCCAACTATCACCCTAAAGTTGAAGCAGCATTTACTCGTTAGCAGAGAATACCCAAGTTGAAGAAGACTTCATTTCTATCCAAGGCAGCATAATAGCTGGAAGCCCACCAGAACATCTGATCTATGGACTTAAGGACATACTCTTATAAGGAATAGTATAAACCCTACATTTGGATTTTTTAATAATCTTATTATATCTGTGTGATTTGTTATTTTTTATTTGTTTGTTGCAATTACTTTCATTTGGAATTGAGGTTTAGTTTTATTGTGTTTATATTTTATATTCCATAACACTCATCCCTCACAAGGCTTGTTTTTTGCTTTTTGACGTAGTGAAGTAATAAACCACAATTTTATTCAAACCATTCCTATACACTCTTGGAGTCTGTGGCAAATCTTCTTGCTTGTATAGTCCTGGAATCATTAATTGATGGCCTGGAGAGCATATTCCATGTGCCCCAGCAAATAATGTATTTATACCAAAGCAGAGCTCTCGGAACATAAGATAAGTGCTAGGAAGCACTCTACTTGTCACCATTAGTGGATTGATTGTAATGGTGCTCTCTGTCAGCTTTCTGGTGTCTGCTTTCTGTCAGTTGTTGGCTATGCTTACTTGCAGTCTGAGCTGATCTGTGATCTAAGACTGTATAGCTTAAGCTTTTGGCTCTAGAGATGTAACCACTGACTAGAAGAGACTGTGTCAGTAGCACATTGTATAACTGACTTCTCCCTGCATGTGTTATTGTATAGTAATACACAGAGAAAACTGGATTACTTCATAGATAAGAATTGCTCTTCATTGAGTTTCAGTTAACAACCGGATTTTTTTTAAAATCTTGCATAACTTTGACAAAGATTTTGGTTACAATCAGTAGGAGTTGCAGTGCTAGCAGCAAAACAATTTAACTAATTCAAGATGGAAGACATCTTTAGCATGAACTGTGATTGCTCATTAAGAAGCAATTTGTGGCAGATTACACAGGCTCTGAGAAGAATAGCATAATAGCACAATGTATTGCGTGATATGAAATACATTGACTGTAGTAATAGCCAAAGGCATGTTATCAAGCGCTATTGTCATTGTTAGGTTAAAATCTGCACTTGTGAAGATTAGGATCAGTGAGGCTAAAGTAACAGCAGGTATAATGGCAGTGGAACCACGGACAGTAGTTATAGGAAAAGACCATGGTTCATATAAGAAGGCCTGGCAAAGGCGCCACTTATGGATTGGGGAGCATTACTGCTACAGGACTCAGCAAATTGGACAGCACTAGGAAAGCAGCAGATATGAAAATATGACAAAAGTTGAAGCCAGGTTGTGTATTACCAGTGTCCCAGATAGTCAGGTGATCCAGATAGCATTGCAATACTGGAATATGCATGGTACTTGACAGCTATCAAAGGGCACAGGTGATCCAGACAGGATTGCAATGTTGGAAGCTAGATGATGTGGTGTCACAGGTAGCTTCGTGATCCAAGTAATATGGCAATACTGGTAACCAGACAGTACAGTAGGACAGGTGGCAAAGGTAGCCAGGTGATCCAAATAGCATGGCGATTCAGGTAGTCAGGCAGCTCTGGAGGACAGGTGGCACAAAAAACAGTTACACTGATAGTGCAGTAATGCCAAAGCCTGGAATAGTCAGGACCAGCAAGTTAAAGATTATAGGGTAGCAAGGAACAGAGTAGGATACCCAAAAACAGACAGGAATACCAGGATAGACAGACAGCAGGAAAGGGGGAATTAGGTGTAGCAGCAGAGGGGTAGGCTAAATTAGCGAGTAACTGTAAAATGTGCACGGGCTCTTAAATCCCTGTTTGTAGCATGCAAGACTAGAGGAGTTCTGAACCAGAAATATGTAAAGATAGAGATGAGTAGTGAGACTATGCTGCATGGTGGTCTCAGGGTTAGGTAGAGGGTCCCTATGGTACTCTCTGATAGTCAAATGTAGTCGAGAATTAGTTCAATTTTTACTAGAAATTTTAGACATACTATTTAAAACTAAACAGAGAAAATATTGTCATTACCCAAAACTCTCAAGCAAAAGAAATATTATTGGCCTGGTTTTTATTAAAATCCATGTCTGTACCTGTCAGTCTGGATGTGCAAACCTGAATATCTACATATATGCATCTGTTTTATGCATTCTTAAGCTTAAATATTAGTTTGCCAGTCTAAATGGTTTTATAAAGCCTGAATACAATGTTGAGAGCAGGCGTGGCATACTCAAGACAGATACCAGACATGGTTGCTTGATAAAAATGATTTGTCACCTTCTGTTGAGAATCATCTGTTTTCCAAGTACTTGAACAAGTATTTCTCCTGAACTACAAACATTATTTAGCCATGTATTGCACTTCTGTTTCACATAAATATCCCCCTCTGTATTATCACCTATTTATTTACAATTTCAGGTAAATGTATATAACCATATACCACAGCAGAGGTCCCAAACATTTCAATGAGACAAACAATTTCATAGGTATATTAAGTTTTCAGTATTTACAATTTCATTTAATTTGTTTATGATCTTACTAGAGATGTTACATTCCAATATACACCAATGCACACTTGCCCTGCTCTTTTTCCTTTGCCATTTCATTCCACCTCGCCTCATTCCTCATTCTCACCTCCAACTGTTGGCCTTCCTCTGGATCAAATAACAACTAATCCACATATTGCAGATCAGAAGAGATCTGAAACAGTTGAACTTGATGGACAAAATGTATTTTTTCAACCTCAATTACTATGTAACTATGTAACTTCTCAAATTAATCTATTAATTAATTCCCTACAATGATGTTGAAATACGTCAGTGGGGAGTAATTAGTGAGGGATTTAATCTGGGTAGCTTTCACCTCTGCTGAGAGATATGGGATGGAGAGTGTAAAAGAATGGAGGGGGACTTGGTACTAGTGTGTACATTATCAAATATCACAACACATTACATGTCAGTCAGCTGCTGACTTTACTGGAACGGGAATGCTGGCCCCCCCTATTAAAACTGAAGCCAAAAATGTTTCCTCACAATCACTCACGACACCAAGTGTCACTCGTGTCTCACAGATTTGAAACCAGTGATATACGGTGACAACAAAAGTACATTTTCATATATAGAATATGTTCTGATAGTGGCAGGTATGCATAGGGAAGCATTAATTATAAAAAAAGCTCTTTTACCATAGTTATTATAGATCGGAGTTTCTACTGTCAGTAATGTGGCATACTATCACTTACTTTTTACAGATTTTGTATTCTTTACTCCTCCTATACATGGACAGTGCATGATTTGGAATAGCTAAAAGATGCTCCACAGCTATGTGACTGACATTTCTCTAGTTACAGAGTGACTATTGTTTTACTGGATTGGGGACCCTGCATAAGTAACAGACGTGACTCTCAGGATTTCTATGTCCACGTGGCATTATTATATTTGTTTCATTATATGCCCATCAGACATTTTCATTGGAGTGAACATATACTATTACCCTATGCATCCTCATGTGTAGTTTGTTTGCACGTGTATGACTATGTAAGTTACTTATTTACTAGAAATGATATGTTTATATATGTGTCCTCCTGTGTTGTGTTTGTATATATATTACCCTGATACATTCAATAACTTATCTGAAATATGCCAAAAAGAGATTAATTATAATAAGAACACTTTCTGCAGTTTATTTGAATTCAATAAATACACCCTCATTAATAATTAATTAGCGCAGTGGCTGCACCCACTGAAAATGTCATAAATAAAAAAGAGAAAATGTGAACAGATATATGTGTGTGTATGCACTCACATTATATACACACACATATATCTGCATATATACATATAGAGCCTTCCCAACAATCACATTGCAATAGAATTTTGTCATTGTCATCTTTCTCTCGTAGAGAATATCTTGTCAGTGCAACCAAGCCAGCAGAGCATAGCACATATGCAGTCTGTGAACCTGCAGAGCGTCTCACAGCAGCCATGCCGTGCTTGACATCTTACTCTGTATCTCTGCAGTGCATTGCAGAGCTGCATTTAATCACTTGAGTCCTGGCAGATGCTGGATTGGGTGTTGCTCCTTTCTGAGCTACGTGCTAGGAATTTATAGAAATATCTCCCAGGGTGTCAAATATATGGGTCCATGTGACACCTACTGCATCTCATATCCTTGGAGTCCAACAGAACAAAACAAATAAAGCTGTGAAGTCACACAGAAGGTTGTGGCCTCGGGAGTCCTGTGGGTGTCCTGTTCTGTGGGTGTCACACTAGATCCTGAGATCCTGTTACTCAGTTACACAATCTCTCTAGAAACTCCATCCACTTCTTGATTCCTCTGATTTCACCTTTTCATCTTCATCTTGACTGTCATCTGCAAAATGAACATACAGGTCTAAGCATGACAGCCAACATGACAAGCTACATAAAACAACATCCAAAAAAGGGATACATAATGTTTTAGAGTAATGATCTATAATAATTGGTTTACACATACTGTGTAAAACCAAAAATGGACACTGACATATAAGTACTATGACACACAAGTACTCACCCTTGCACTTGTTGCAACACTTGTCCCGCTTCACATTAGGACTGCAGGTAGATACTGTGCATTCCTGTCTTCTACACTGTGTGACCCCTTCCTGTGGGAAAAGATTCACATCACATATAAGCAAGGACATGCGGGAAGCTATTTCATGTGCAGTAGATCCCCGCAGGATAAAGCCACTTTTGCCTTTTGCATACATTTTCTTTCCTTATCACCATTTCATCTTATATTGCCCGTTCTCATCTCCTACATTTTGTTACACCTTACATCCACAATTTGTATTTCTGCTCCTACCATCCATGAATTAATGTATTCATTCACATTGTCTTTTTCTTTCTTTTACTCTATACAGCTATTATTTTTCTCTCTCTCATCAGCCTCCTACTTACCACGCAAGCACATGTAACACACTTCATCTCTCCAAAAGGAGGCACTGTTGGATGCCACTTTTCATTGTTTGAATACCAGTGGCGCCCAAATTTGCAGGCTCGTGGTCCATCTGATTGCATACTGTCTGCCAGCTCCAAGGGGTTCTTCTCTTCTACTGCAAGACAGAACAGTCACAGCTTGTAAAAAAAACCAACATGTTAACTACACACAGCTGTTTCAACCATTTTGATTTTGTTTATGGGAAGCTAACTTATACGTGAAAATGTTAAGTATGTTTGCAGAACCCGTCTTAAAACCTCGACATATATTCAAATTATACATATATTCATATACTTCTCCTACTGGATATGCATACACATTTTTATATGTATGTTTATTTACAGAAAATGCAGTAATCTTAATATTATATTAAAACAGAAACTAACTGCAACTGTAATCAGTTCATTATGGCAGCAATGTGTTTAATGCAATTAATGTGACTCTATAATACCATTGTGGACTTCTAATGACACATATAAACAGCTTGACATTCAGTACTGTTGTTGATGATGTCTCTAGACGCTTGTGATCAGTCTATCTTTAGCTCCAGATATAGACACACATACACATTTGTAAACATATGTTGAGTTATGGCACATACTTGGACACTGCTTGCAGCAATCGGATGGGTTTGCACGGACAGCATTTGCACAGGACAGTCGTGGGCAGGTCACTTTTTCACAGTGCACTTCTCCTGTGGAGCCCTAACAGACAGAGAGAGATATTATAGGAACTGACTAATGGCAGTGGGTGATAGGTAGCAAGATTTAAACCGGGATTACTCACTTTGCAGGTACATATTGCACATTTAATCAACCCAAATGGAGGAACCACAGGATGCCAATGAGTACCAGCAGCCTTCCAAGAACGGTCACCATCAAAATAACAGCCTTGGGGGAAAAGAACAGGAAGAATTTTAATGACAGAAGGTAGAGCTGGTGCCTAATGATATTTAATGAGTCACATAGGACAGGGTGTTTAGTGGCTGTGTTAGGGATTGGTATTGAATGGTGCAATGTGTGGTGTTCAGGTATACAAGGCATGAGTACCACAGAACAATGCATAGCTAATAGTGTTTTGGAATGGGTACAGGGCACTGTTTAGTTATACATTTTGTTGTGTTTGGTGCGGCGTACATGTGCTGTGTTTGTGAGGAACTCTTGTGCAGGTACAATGATAAACCAACCTTCATTTGCCAGTCTTGTTCTCTCCACTTTCTTCGTCTCCCGGTTGTCTTTCTTTTCTGTGAAAGGATTAGGAAGATTGTTGAGGTGAGGATGGGAGGGGTGAGTGTGAGTTAGTCCCCTGTGTATTGTGCTGCCATATGACATGCATGAACAATGTACTTGGGATTTCCAGGAATGAGAAATGCTAATTTATTTTTACAGTCAGTTTAAATCTAAGAAGAATTATTGTGAGATTTTCTGACCTGACCTCTTCTTTACCTTTTTTTACCCCTCTGTAGCTTCTCCTTATGCTCTGTTTAACTCCTTCCAAGCCTTCCTGCTATATACATTAAGTACCTCCTTAATACTAACTTAAAACAGAAATCCAAGTTAGGTCTAAAACATTTCAGCTTTTGTAAAATAATATTCACCCAGAATTCTCCTTTATATATGAGCCATGTCAGGAGCAACAGGTGACCCTAACATTCGCTAATCATCTATTTTAGGAGCTTTGGATTCACAATAAAAAAAAATTGGGGGCCAAATTCCATGGAAGACTTGTTACCTTACCCTATGTGCCGTAACCATGCCCTTTGGCCCAAAGTGAGTGTGGTATTGGGTTTATCTTGGGGTAGTTCTAGAATTTTAAGCTTCTTACCTTCACACACAGGACAACATTGGTCTGACAAGTGGACAGGCTGGGTGCAGTTCAGCGGTGGGCAAATTATTGGATCACAAATCACAGTGCGCTTCTATAATGGAAATACACAAAGATTTAGAAGAAATGACAGGAAAGGTGGTGAGAATTAGAAGAGCCCCATAATCTAAATTATTGGAGCTGTGTCATGAAAGAGTTCCATGAAAGTAAATAATTGCAATTACAAAAGCTACAGGAGAGAGAAAATTGGAGTCCTCAAATATGAAATAAAACTCAATTTTACAACTAACCCAAGTCAGGGATCCACTAATCAACTCACCTGGCAACTGCAAACAGAGCACTTCCTATCATAGTCAGGAGCCCATCGAGCACCATGGGCCCTTAGCTGACCCTCAAAATAGCAGGCTCTAGGATCCTTGCGCAGTTCTTCGGGATCACGCTGATGTCCCTCTTCATAAAGTTCATACTCAAACTCTGGCTCCTCTGGAGACAGTGACACTCCTCCAGACTCACATCTGTTTGGTATATGCACCTATACAAAGAGAGAGAATTTTGGAAGAAATGTGCATAAGTAACAATATAGCATAATGTTGTGTTTGTACATGTAAATATATATATATATATATTATTATATACAAATATGTACTCTTACCTGTCCACGAATCTCCCCACGTGGATTCAGTTTGGTGCTCACTTGGATAAATGCTGTTCCTCTGCTCAGATGACCTAACAATTCCAAGTCAAGATCCTTAACACTTCCTTGTGCCTGAGAAGAGTAAGGTGTGAAGAGGAAAAGGGACAGTGTGCAGAGAAATTGTAATAGGTTACAAATAAAATGGGATTGATATTAAAGGTGGGTAGGTAGAGAGGTAGAAAGAAAGAAAAAAAAAACAATATGTTTAATTTAGTTTGTTCTGATACCCCTCAATAATTTAGAATGTACATTGGAGAAAACAAATGTCCCTATTGCCTGCAGTAAAACATGTATGGCTGTTGACTAGCTTTGAATTTCTGTGTGAAAGAAAATTGTAATGCCCTTCCTACATTTACTGCCTCTGCAGGGAGGCTGTTCCATGAACGATCCTAATGCTCATTACATAATTTGATGATTCTCTGGTATATCTCACCTCTGATCCATAGAAGCCCTTTAGCAGTCTTTTGTGTCCTCTGGAACTCTCGCTGGCCTCGCCTATCTCAGCAAAACCGTGCAGATGTGCATTCAGTGTAGCATCCTCTGCTCTGCCCAGTCCAGTCACTACAATCTGGTAGTGCAGATGGCAGTGTTCATCCAGGGATACCCATGCATGACCCGCAGAGCCTGTCCGGAGTGGCGGTGACACAAACTGACCAGCCAAGGGAACTGGCAGTGCTGCATGGACATAGGAAGATTTGTATGAGGTGACAATGTGAAAGAGAAGTCATACATATAGATATTGGTCATCCACATAAAGACACAGCATGCCTTTTGCTGCAAGGCAAAGGGTTAAGCTGCAGAGACTGAGACCCATTATAACCCTCCCTGTGTGTTAGAAAAAGAGAATGAGAAGACCTCCCAGAATTACAGAGCAAGCACATGAGGGAGGAAGGGAAAGGGAAGAATGGGATAGGGAGGGGGAGAGGGGAAGTATATAAAGGAGAAACAACAAGTAAAGAAAGAAATAACAAAAATGTGTGGTTAGAGGGGACAGAGCTATACCAAATTCAGTACTATGTTCTATTAAATGGTTCATGTGTGCAGTCTATTTTACTCACCATTGTACCTGGCCCATGGGACACTGTACAAAAGGGGTGTGACCTGTCCTCTGAGCTCCCCTTCCTGGTAATCCTTTGTTGCCACATTGAGGAAGAGTTCACTTTGTAGTAGCATGTGTAGGTCTCGAGCACTGGCATCCTCCCAAAATCCCCAGGCCTGGTAAGAAGATGCAAACTCATTAAACTAAAATCACTGGCTGCTGATGACCTCTAGTTTTCCAGCTGTTTCAACATACTGTGTAAACTTTGCCTACCCCTGCTGTGTTGCCATTACCGTGTAAATTAAATCCTAAATTGTACCAATTGTACAACTCCATTCTACCAAAAGTAACATCCAATGGTTTGCACTATAGCAAACATTTCCATATGGATTGTAACTATTTTGAGCCTACATAACATCTTAGTGTACCAACTGCGTATCCACTTGTATTGGATTAGAGAAAAAGAGAGGTGGAAAAGACTGGTGAATAAATACAACTGGAAGAGAAAAGTGACAGTAGGTAAAGTGGAAGTTGAAAAGATTGAGAGGAGTTGACAAGAATAAGGGGTGCTAAACACAGGGTTTGAACAGGAATGATGAGGGGAGTAAATGGAAAGAGAGGTGAAAAAGAAATGGGAGAGAGTGGTAAAGATGAAGGATGAGAGGAGTAAGTGAAACAGAGTGAATAGGTTAGAAGGAGGAGGGAATGAAATGGGGATAGGGAAGAAAAACAGAAAAGAGGGAAGATGAATTAATCTGGAATGGAAATCATAAGGCCTATTATATCTATACATTTATCATGAACAAATATGTAGTCTTGACCCAGGATTCAGAATAAGGTTGGACCCAAGACAGGAGCCCCCTTACATACTTCAGCTCACCATGCCGCATCCTATTGTTTAAAATGTGCCTACTGACATCGTACTAAGTTATACTCCATACAATATACTGAGTATGCTGCTCCTCAGTCCAACTTATACTATCCAGTACCCATCACACTATATAAAATGTGCCTCTACCACCTTTCCTTTCTCCCTTAAACCAGTTCCATTTTCTCACCCTGCCATTATGGTAGTCCTTGCTCAGATCATGCAGAATATTGCGTTTGGTCTTTCTTCTAGGTTTGATCTCTAGAGTGATTCCTGTTACTGGACTCATGGTACCAGCGACCTGAATCTGGAAACAGGGGAGAACACCAACATCATTAAAGGAACTTTGGGACACAAAAAGATGACACTCAAATAGAAGACACAAAGATTATCTACCCGTAAACATAGAGAGCCCCAACCAGAAACATCCCACAGGGGTAACACAGACTCCAAATTAAACACATCCCCAAGAAAACATGTATTTATTACAAATGTGTTACAGACATACAGACCCCAAACAAACACCTCCCCCTAAAGTACCTGATACTCTAGAGTCCCATTTTCATGCAATGTAAGAGTTGCAGATCCCACAGCTCCGGTTTTTGTAGGAAACAAAGCGTCACCCCCTGATAACACACTCTGTAATGCTATAGAGAGAAAGGATAAAGAGAAATGTTACAAAAACCTGCTAGTTCTTGAGATGCATACACAGAAATCCTGTATACATTGAGTCATAAGATCCTGTAAAGTTTGTCACTTACTGTCACATGACTTTCGGACTGTGATAACACCTGAAAGACGCTGTCCATGTCTTCCCTCCATTTGCACCTTGATCTCCAACTGTCCATGGGCCAACCATAGCATCTCACGACTGGAAAGGTCTGGCAACACCTCAGCAAAATCTGGGTCCTAAAAATTAGGAGATTATATATTTCACATGAACAGAAGAAAGAGAAGGTATAGAAACGACAAGTAGAGCGGGGGAGAAGACAAATTGTATACTCAAGGAATTATAGGGCAGTAGTAGTAACAGGACATACACTTTTTAGTATGTAACATCATGCATAATTATACATAACTGACTATTATGGAATCATGGTATTCCCCTGACGTGACTTACCTGAGCAGTGATGTTGGCATGAAGTTCACGGATCACGTGATTTTGATGCAGGACTTGCACAAGCATTGGGATATTGCCTGCATTGGAAGTAAAATATAATAATTAGCTGAGTCTTAAGATTCCCTCAGGTACCTTTCTTTCACCATTAACTGACACTGATGTCTTATCTTACATAATCCACTAACTTTCCAACCGAGACTCATAAATTGACTACTACTTTTAATTTAGTAAAATGTCATTACCCACATCACAATGTTAAACATTCTTACCCCGTTCCTCACCTTGTTCTACTCCACGAAGTCCCCTGAACATAAGTATAAAGTGCAGATTGTCGTCCACATCACTGAGTGACAGCATGGCGAGACCACCACCCCATGCTGCCTCAGGGGACTCTGGGGTCAGAAGTGCACTGAAAGTCTCTGTAGAGGAGAAAGGTGAGACAATGGAACAATAGGTTATTTTCCTCTTTCATAACAATTGGGGTTACATCCCTGTCCCCTACAGACCATTGTTACTTCTACTTAACTACATCTATGTTTTCCATTACTGGCTATCCTTCCCTCCAGTCTTCTCTTCTCTTCTATCCAATCAATTATTTGTCATACCATATTCTTCAATTGCTCAGAAATTATAAACCTGATGTTATCTGTTTCTCCATATTCCACTTTTATTCAAAGTTCTTACTAAGTTTTAGAAAGACATATCAAAGAATAAAACAATAAAAGTAAATAATGAAGTGTATTATAGATTATAAAATGATGTAATAATATTATATATATTTATATTTATGCAATGTTTATAATGATAAATGTGTCAATATTTTCCTACAGAATATCCAAATTATGTTATCTAGCCCCTAGTCACCAATTCTCCCCAACTTCTAGGAATTCATAACTTAATCTATGCTTTCCTCACCTCTATCCATTTCCCACATTCTCTACTATTCTACCCCTTTTTTTACCCACCAGTTTACCAATTATTTCCCCCCACATTCATTACCTGAAAATAGAGCTTTGTTCCGGATGATCTTCCCAGAGATTTCAGACTCAGAGTGTGCCATTGTCACCAACGAAACATCAATGTGGCCCAAACGGAGTAGGCGCAGAGTGGCACGAGGAACAGACCTCCATATTCCACAGATCTGAAAGAGAGGAGTGTTATGGGAGCTGCCACAATATAGAAGATGATAGAGCTAAGTAAAGGGATGGTGCTTTTTCACTTACTGTGTCACTCATGGGGGCTGCCATCCTATGTACTGGATGTTCAAACAGTACTGAACCATCAGAGTGTGAGAAACGGACACGGGAAAGTCTGTCCATCCTGCACATATAGAGTGAAGAATAAATCACAATTGAGAAATAGCTGCGGCATAATAAGAAGAGAGGCAGGGAGGGGGAAGAAAAACTGAAATTAGAGGAAGAACTAAAGTAGGAAAGGTGGATTTGCAGAGATAGGTGTTGAATACATGAACAATGAGTGCAAATGTTAGAGGGGCTGAAGTCACTCAAAGGCAATAAAGAGGAGAGCACAAAGAGGGGGCAAAGTATGAGTATACAAAGTAGATGCCCACCATTTGTAGGTGATGGAGAAGTGCAAGTTGGAGCGCTGTAGGTTGAATCTGGCTTTGGCAACTCCACTGGTAACAGGGGGCCACACATGGCTAGGAGCAGTGAGTAGAGCAACATATTCTGAAAACAGACAAATTGTAGGTACAGAATATAAATGGTACATTCACATAACATACTTATGCCTGAACAAAGATGCAATAAATACATACATGAGAGTACAACATATAGTACATGATTTATACACAGTATGTCTGTAATGTATCACATTGTGTACTTTATTTAAACTCTGTGTGTGCAAATTGACTGAGTAAGCAGTGAATGAGTTAAAGTTGGGCCCCCTGTGGCTTTGGCTCACAGCCCCTGCAGTCCTCGCCTAATAAACAAAAGCTGCATCTAAGATGTTTTCAATAATAATTTGATATATATCTGTTTCACACGGGAAGCAAAGCATTTGTGTGCCAAAAAAGAGATGACGGTTAGGATTTCAGCATGCCAGCTGAAGGATCCCAGATACAGAATCTTAAGAAACCCCTGTATAAGAGAGGTTAGGGTGCAGGGTTTGGGAGGGTAACCTACAGTTTGGATTTTAGGTTCAAAACTTTTGCAACATTTTAAGAAGGCAGTTAGATGAATAAAAAGTGTGTATTTTACCCATAATGCATGAATTTTGGCTGCATGAGGATTGAAGGTGTGATATGTATAGTTGATCTGGACATCCAGGAATGGGGGTTTTATCATTATTATATAAGATATTGGGTACCATATATATTGTATGCAGTGACTATTGTGTCTCTTCATCTGTAGAGTACAATGTATGTCATTGTGTGTGTTGCCTTTATGTGATGTTTTAGAGTATAACATGCATGCTTTTAATGTATCACCTGTTTGGCATGGTTTGGTTTGCAGTATATGGACACCTTTATGGAAAATGTCTGGGTGTGCAATATGTTTAAATTACCTGCACGGCTGTCCTCTGCAGAGACATCATCAGAGTTCAGATAAGAGCGATCATTATAAAGGTCATCATCCTTCTCTTGAAAATATTCAAACCCATCAAAAATAAAGTCTGATTTTTTCACAGGCTGCGGAGGAGCTGCATCAAGAGTGGAGAAAAGGTAAAAACATCAGAAGGTATTGAGATGGGCACAGAGAATGAGAAAACTCAGGAGACATCAGGGTCTCATTAAGACGAGGCCATCAAGAAGAATAGAAGCCAGTGAGAACTAAACACAAGGGAAGTACGGGACACAGGGGAGATCTGCAGGGAGCCAGGTTCTTACCTTTGGGGCACGTTTTGCAGCAGTGGCCAGGAAGTAATATGGGGTTCATGCAGGATGGTGTTGGACAGTCATGTTTTATGTTTTTGCAGCTGACTTTCCCAGATGGTTTTCCTCGGCGGGTTCTTTGCTATAAAAATAAAACATTTTCACTGGAGTTGAAAAGAAAGGAGAAGCAGGGAAGCAAGAGTGATAGAATAGAATAGAGAGAAGATACAGGGAAGAGGTCTTTTTGTCCAGGAGGGAATTCTAATTAAACATCTTAACAATGGAATAAAGAGCTGATAATGCCTGAGTTAACACTCACTAATTAACACTCACTAATTACTCACTAATTGTGCAGTACAATCCGAGAAACAAAAACCTCCAATATACAAAACAAGTAACTTCCTCCCGACACATTATGGCGTGTTCCTAATGCCCAGCTAATACATTATGCATTGAATGATTAGTGAGTAATAACACAATCACTTTTCACTGAATATTCAGTTTGCCTTTTGTCGTTACTCCAATTAAGAGCATGCGATTGATAGCCCTAGTGTTACATATCTTATGTCCTTTATATCACTCCCTGTCACCTGTATTACTGTTGTGACTGCAATATGTCACTTACCGGTTCACAGTAGCAGAGCACACAGTGCATGACTCCAAATGGTTCACCCAGATCAGGATGCCATGAATCCTCTAAGGAGTAAAACTTCCCTCCGAAAGTACAACCTGAAAGAGAAAGAAGACATTTTTTTAGATCCTAAGAACAGGGACTGAGTGAAGCCCAAACAGTAGGGTACACAGACTGATACCAAAGAACAGCCTATACATATCCTAAAGTACAATGCAAACACAATGATCCACAAAGAGCAGTGCACACAGACTGATACCAAAGAGAAGGGCACAGTGCTGGATCTCCAGGGCACACAGACTGATACCAAAGAGAAGGGCACAGTGCTGGATCTCCAGGGCACACAGACTGATACCAAAGAGAAGGGCACAGTGCTGGATCTCCAGGGCACACAGACTGATACCAAAGAGAAGGGCACAGTGCTGGATCTCCAGGGCACACAGACTGATACCAAAGAGAAGGGCACAGTGCTGGATCTCCAGGGCACACAGACTGATACCAAAGAGAAGGGCACAGTGCTGGATCTCCAGGGCACACAGACTGATACCAAAGAGAAGGGCACAGTGCTGGATCTCCAGGCACACAGACTGATACCAAAGAGAAGAGCACAGTGCTGGATCTCCAGGGCACATAGACTGATACCAAAGAGAAGGGCATAGTGCTGGATCTCCAGGGCACACAGACTGATACCAAAGAGAAGGGCATTGTGCTGGATCTCCAGGGCACACAGACTGATACCAAAGAGAAGGGCATAGTGCTGGATCTCCAGGGCACACAGACTGATACCAAAGAGAAGGGCATAGTGCTGGATCTCCAGGGCACACAGACTGATACCAAAGAGAAGGGCACAGTGCTGGATCTCCAGGGCACACAGACTGATACCAAAGAGAAGGGCATAGTGCTGGATCTCCAGGGCACATAGACTGATACCAAAGAGAAGGGCCAAGTGCTGGATCTCCAGGGCACATAGACTGATACCAAAGAGAAGGGCACAGTGCTGGATCTCCGGGGTACACAGACTGATACCAAAGAGAAGGGCACAGTGCTGGATCTCCAGGGCACACAGACTGATACCAAAGAGAAGGGCACAGTGCTGGATCTCCAGTGAACATAGACTGATACCAAAGAGAAGGGCATAGTGCTGGATCTCCAGTGAACATAGACTGATACCAAAGAGAAGGGCATAGTGCTGGATCTCCAGGGCACACAGACTGATACCAAAGAGAAGGGCACAGTGCTGGATCTCCAGGGCACACAGACTGATACCAAAGAGAAGGGCATAGTGCTGGATCTCCAGTGCACACAGACTGATACCAAAGAGAAGGGCACAGTGCTGTATCTCCAGGGCACACAGACTGATACCAAAGAGAAGGGCACAGTGCTGTATCTCCAGGGCACATAGACTGATACCAAAGAGAAGGGCATAGTGCTGGATCTCCAGGGCACACAGACTGATACCAAAGAGAAGGGCACAGTGCTGGATCTCCAGGGCACACAGACTGATACCAAAGAGAAGGGCATAGTGCTGGATCTCCAGGGCACACAGACTGATACCAAAGAGAAGGGCACAGTGCTGGATCTCCAGGGCACACAGACTGATACGAAAGAGAAGGGCACAGTGATGTATCTCCAGGGCACACAGACTGATACCAAAGAGAACGGCACAGTGCTGGATCTCCAGTGCACGTGTGTCTGTCTCTTCTAACTTCTGGAAGATATTACACTGAGGTTGGTGCAGCTGTTGGCTGCTCTGCGCAGTGCTGATTCCTGGCAGAGTCTTCGGGTGTGTTAGGGGAAGATGCTGGAGCCAGACGCTGCCTCTGAGGTACCATAACCAGACGGAAAACAAAATATTGCTCCAAGTGCATCAAGCAAACAACTGCTTACTAACCCATGCAATGCCATGCTGAATAATATGCAGGACGGCATGCAGAATAATGTATTGTAACATGAATAGAAGTGTGTGATTTGTGCATGGCAGTGTGTAACTGATCACAGCAATAATCAAGCAGCCACTGCACCATATATGACTGACACTGAACAGGATGGAGTGTAGAGGTCAGAAGTCAGGTGGCAGCTCCGCCATGGACACAATACAGTTTTTCGTTATTAAAATACAAACCGTGACACAATCTGCAGCTAAATATCCAGAACCCCAAATATCCAACTGGGACCAAGGGAGCTTGCTGAGCCGAGCTCTGGCAGCCAAAACAGCTCTGTGTAATGGGCTGAGTTACATAAACATTCCCTCATAGCAACTAATAAGCAAATCTCTTCCTATGGGAGCGATTATGGTGACAGAACATTCGCTGAGATCTCTTCAAACTTCAGCTACAAGCCAAAAACATCCCAGTTTCTCATCCTGAGAGCTACCCACAACCAGGCAGCGGGAAGCAGCTTGACTCAGAGGTCAGGGAAGCACTCACTGACCCTGTAACCTGTGATCTGCACAGTTGCATATAATTCTGCAGCTCCCAGACATGCAGGGATCCTGGCCAACTAAGCTTCCAATAATCACATCTGAAGGGCCCCTTTACCTATCCAGGCCAAGAAATCTACGGAGACTACCTCACCTACATAATCACCTATCACACTCCTTATCATCAACATACCTCTCCGAACTAAAAAGTGTAAGATATCTTCACTCACTCCTCAGTGACCTTACATGTAGTGTCCACTCACCCACAACACGTCTCACATGCAGAAGCCCCAACTCTGATAAGGCATCTTCTGCTTAGTCCCACAGTACCCTCTTACATACATGAGGTCACCTGCTGAACCTCTCTGACACTGAGCACCCATCACCTGCAAAACTCAACTAATCAATAGGCCCAACCTCACTCACTTTCACCTGTATAACCGGGTAAAGGCCAGTATATAACAGAACTACAATAGGTTAAAAGTGAAATGCAGGAAATAACTGCCCATAGAATTCCATTCTACACTATATATATATATATATATATATATATATATATATATATATATATATATATATATATATATATATATATATATATATATATATATATATATATATAGATAGATAGATAGATAGATAGATAGATAGATATCTATATATTTATATAATTATTTATATATATAATTATATATATATATATATATATATATATATATAATTATTCAAAATATAGATAGATACCATATATATATATATATATATATATATATATATATATATATATATATATATATAGATAGATAGATAGATAGATAGATAGACAGATAGATAGACACAGATATAGATAGATAGACAGACAGACAGATAGATAGATAGATAGATAGATAGATAGATAGATAGATAGATAGATAGATAGATAGATAGATAGACACAGATATAGATAGATAGATAGATAGATAGATAGATAGATAGATAGATAGATAGATAGATAGATAGATAGATAGACATAGATATAGATAGATAGATAGAGAGATAGATAGATAGATAGATAGATAGATAGACACAGATATAGATAGATAGATACATAGATAATAGATACATAGATACATAGACACAGATATAGATAGATCTGATAGATAGATAGATAGATAGATAGATAGATAGATAGATAGACACAGATATAGATAGATAGATAGATAGATAGATAGATAGATAGACAGAGAGATAGATAGATAGATAGATAGATAGATAGATAGATAGATAGATAGATAGACACAGATATAGATAGATAGATAGATAGATAGATAGATAGATAGATAGATAGATAGATAGAGAGATAGAGAGATATATAGATAGATAGATAGATAGATAGATAGAGAGAGAGAGAGAGAGAGAGAGAGAGAGAGAGAGAGATAGATAGATAGATAGATAGATAGATAGATAGATAGATAGATAGATAGATAGATAGAGAGATAGATAGATAGATAGATAGATAGATAGTCAGTCAGCCACTATTCATCATGTGCCACCAGGCCTGGGTATGACTTACCTGTTTGTGCCTTGGATTGCAGGGGCTCTTGTTCAGGCTGGATTGGGAGCAAAACTTTGGGACGTGAAGCATCAACATGTGTCCAGAAGGTGATCAGCAGCAGGGTGGAAAGCAAGGTACACACTATCTCCATTATACCCCCGATGATGAAGCCAAGCCTGCCTATGATGGGCACTATCTCCTCTAGCCCTGGCACACAGTTATAGTCCCTGGGTGGTGTCACTCTCCTCAGTCCGCACCTTGTCCTCTCTCCCTGTGCATGGACTGTCCAGTTTTCTGATGGCTTTCAGGGACAAGCACAGGCTTTATAGGCGGGGGCACGGAGTGCAAACAAAGCCCCCCGGCCTCTCCTCAGTGTGCCCAAAGTATATTGCACTCACTCAGGGAGATGATGAGCTGCTCAGCGGGGTTTCTGCCCGAGGAAAGTGACTGTTAACAACATTGAATAGCCCAGCAGGGAGCAGCGGGAGCTCCCGGCTCCCACCAACTCGACACACTCAGACACAGCATCCTGACTCAGCCTGGACCCACCCAGGAGAGAGAGGAGAGGATGAGCGGAGAGGGGGAGAACTGGGGAGAGGATGAGGGGGAGCATAGAGGGGGAGAACTCGGGAGAGGATGAGGGGAGCACAGAGGGGGAGAACTGGGGGAGGATGAGGGGGAGAATAGAGGGGGAGAACTAGGGAGAGGATGAGGGGGAGAACTGGGGAGAGAATGAGGGGGAGCATAGAGGGGGAGAACTGTGGAGAGGATGAGGGGGAGCATAGAGGGGGAGAACTGGGGAGAGGATGAGGGGAGAGGGGGAGAACTAGGGAGAGGATGAGGGGGAGAACTGGGGAGAGGATGAGGGGGAGCATAGAGGGGGAGAACTGGGGAGAGGATGAGGGGGAAAACTAGGGAGAGGATGAGGGGAGAACTGGGGAGAGGATGAGGGGAGAGGGGGAGAACTAGGGAGAGGATGACGGGGAGCACAGAGGGGGAGAACTGGGGAGAGGATGAGCGGAGAATGGGAGACCTGGGGAGAGAATGAGAGGGAGCATAGAGGGAGAGAACTGGGGAGAGGATGAGGGGGAGAACTGGGGAGAGGATGAGGGGGGAGAACTGGGGAGAGGATGAGGGGAGCACAGAGGGGGAGAACTGGGGAGAGGATGTGGGGAGCACAGAGGGGGAGAACTGGGGGAGGATGAGGGGGAGCACAGAGGGGGAGAACTGGGGAGAGGATGAGGGGGAGCACAGTGGGGGAGTACTGGGGAGAGGATGAGGGGGGTGAAGAAGGGAAGAACTGGGGAGAGAATGAGGGGGAGCACAGAGGGGGAGAACTGGGGAGAGTATGAGAGGGAGCATAGAGGGACAAAACTGGGGAGAGGATGAGGGGGAGAACTGGGGAGAGGATGAGGGGAGGAGAACTGGGGAGAGGATGAGGGGAGCACAGAGGGGGAGAACTGGGGAGAGGATGAGGGGAAGCACAGACGGGGAGAACTGGGAAGAGAGGAGAGGGTGAATAACTGTGGAGAGGATGAGGGAGAGAAGGGGAGCACGGGGGGGACTGGAGAGAGGATGGGGGAAAGGAAAGAACTTGGGAGAGATTGGGGGGGGACGAGAAGAACTGGGGAAAGAGAGAGCACAGAGGGGAAGAACTGGGGAGAGGATGAGGGTGGAGAGGGTGAGCACAGAGGGGGAGAACTGGGGAGAGGATGATGGGGAGAAGAGGATGAGCACAGAGGGGGAGAACTGGGAGAGGATTGGGGGAGAGGATGAGCACAGAGGGGGAGAAATGGGAAGAGGATGAGGGGGGAGAAGGGAAGAACAGGGAAGAGGTTGAAGTGGTGAGTGGGGAAGAACTGGGGAGAGGATGAAAGGGGGAGAGGGGAAGAACTGGGGAGAAGACAGGGGAGACTAAAAGAACTGGGGAGAGAGAGAGCACAGAGGGGGAGAACTGCAGAGAGGGTGTGCAGGGGGGATGAGAAGGGAATAACTGGGAGGAGCTGTGGAGAGGATGGGGGGAGAAGGGAAGGACTGTGAAGAGAGAGCACAGAGAGGGAGAACTGGTTAGAGGGTGAGTGGGGGGGGGAGACAAGGGAAGAACCGATAAGTGGGGAGAGGGTGACCACAGAGGAGGAGACCTGGGGAGAGGATGAGCAAGGAGGGGGGAGGGAAGAACTGGAGAGAGGATGAACAGGGGAGGGGAGAAGGGAAGAACTGGGGAGAGGCTGAGAAGGGGGGAGAGAAGGGAAGAACTGGGGAGATGATGAGCAGGGAGGGGGGAATGGAAGAACTGGGGAGAAGATGAGCAGGGAGCGGGGGAGAAAGGAAAAACTTGGGAGAGGATGAGCTGGGGGGAGAAGGAAAGAACTAGGGAGAGGTTGAGCACAGAGGGGGAGAACTGGGGAGAGGGTGAGCACAGAGGGGAGAACTGGGGAGAGTGTGAGCAGGGGGGAGAGAACAGAAGAACTGGGGAGAGGATGAGCTGTGGGGGAGAAGGGAAAAACTAGGGAGAGGTTGAGCACAGAGGGGGAGAACTGGGGAGAGGGTGAGCACAGAGAGGGAGAGACAGGAAGAACTGGGGAGAGGGTGAGCACAGAGGGGGAGAGAGAAGGAAAGAACTGGGGAGAGGGTTCTCACAGAGGGGGAGAGAGAGAAGGGGAGAACTGGGGAGAGGGTGCGCACAGAGGGGCAGAGAGAGAAGGTAGGAACTGGAGAGGGGGAGCACAGAGGGGCAGAGAGAGAAGGGAAGAACTGGGGAGAGGGTGAGCACAGAGGGGCAGAGAGAGAAGGGAAGAACTGAGGAGAGGGTGAGCACAGAGGGGGAGAGAGAAGAAAAGAACTGGGGAGAGGGTGAGCACAGAGGGGCAGAGAGAGAAGTGAAGAACTGGGGAGAGGGTGAGCACAGAGGGGGAGAGAGAGAAGGGAAGAACTGGGGAGAGGGTGAGCACAGAGGGGGAGAGAGAAGAAAAGAACTGGGGAGAGGGTGAGCACAGAGGGGCAGAGAGAGAAGGGAAGAACTGGGGAGATGGTGCGCACAGAGGGGCAGAGAGAGAAGGGAAGAACTGGGGAGAGGGTGAGCACAGAGGGGGAGAGAGAAGAAAAGAACTGGGGAGAGGGTGAGCACAGAGGGGGCAGAACTGGGAGAGGATGAGCACAGAGGAGGAGAGAGAGGAAGGAAGAACGGAAGAGAGGATGAGCAGAGGGGACAGAAGGGAAGAACTAGGGAGAGGGTGAGGACAGAGGAGAAGAACTGGGGAGAGGGTGAGGACAGAGGAGAAGAACTGGGGAGAGGGTGAGGACAGAGGAGAAGAACTGGGGAGAGGGCGAGGACAGAGGGGGGAGACAGAAGGGAACAACAGGGGTAGAAGAGACAGGTGGAGAGATAGAGTTTGCAGAAATGTAATTGAAGAATGTATCACAGAAAAAGGTCCAATATGGAGCAAAATTCCAGACAACAAGAGAAAGCAGAAAACAGAAAGTATGAGCTGGAAGAGAAAGAGACAAATAGGAAGAGGAGGAAGGAAAGGGAGGTGAAAAAGTAGAGAGATGGAATCAACAAGATGAATCCAGAATAAATATTAGAATAATTATGAAAAACAGAGATATTGAGAAAATGTGTCACTATGTTTAATACAATTTAGACTGCAAAATAGACTGCATTTGGCCACGAGTACTATCATTATCACATACATGCTACTTTTTTCTGCTGGTGATTAGGGTAGTATTATTTCAATAATAACACAAAATAACCAGATTGAAATACCTCTCCAGTCCTTACTCGTGCCATGTGCTGCAATCACTTGGCCAGGGAACTTGAGTGTGGCTGAGCATCCTTGATTGACACTTATGTAGAGCAACAAGTTTAAGTTGTGATTTGAATATGAGCAGGTTATTCTAAGTGCTATGCGAAGGTGCTGGCCATGGCTTAGGGCATAAGAAAACATCTCTGGAATATTCAGATTTACAGTAATGTTTAAATTCACTCTAATGAATTATTTTATATTACCAAACAAGAAAGCAGGTGCAGAGGAACACATGCAGTAAGAGCAACAGCTGCCAGTACATTATTGGGTTAAATACTTTTAGGTTGAGCACAGTGGGGGAGAGACAGAAGGGAAGAACTGGGGAGAGGGGTAGAGACAGAAGGGAAGAACTGGGGAGAGAGTGTGCACAGAGGGGGAAAGAGAGAAGGGGAATAACTGGGGAGAGGGGGAGAGACAGAAGGGAAGAACTTGGGAGAGGGGGAGACAGAAGGGAAGAACTTGGTAGAGGGGGAGAGACAGAAGGGAAGAACCGGGGAGAGGGGGAGAGACAAAATGGAAGAACTGGGGAGAGGGGGAGAGACAGAAGGGAAGAACTGGGGAGAGGGGGAGAGAGAGAGAAGGGAAAAACTGGGGAGAGGGGGAGAGAGAGAAGGGAAGAACTGTGGAGAGGGGGAGACAGAAGGGAAGAACTGGGAAGAAGGTGAGCACTGAGGGGGGGGGGGGGTGAGAAGGTTGCTTGACCAAATAAGCACCTGAACAGAGATTGGAAACCAATATATGTTGCTTTAAACACAAATGTATATATCAGTTACCTCAAAACATGTAATTGCCATGTCAGCCTTCACAATAACACACCATGCAGAGCATGTAATGTTACCATATAACAATATTGCCCCATAGGATCCATTTTTATAATTGCTTCTATATAATCCATCCATTTAACTAAATCTCCTCCTATTCTTTGTATAAACTCTCATAACTCCTTCCGGTTGCCACATGTACCTTATAACTCCCCTGATTGATTCATATATCTCCATATAACACTTGTAACTACTACATATAGCCTCTCATCATACATCATCTTATTACATTTTATCTCTCCCTATAAACCTTCATAATGGTTTGTGTACCCTTTCCCTATAACTCCATGTCACATCTCCTAATTTATTCTCCTATTACTCACAATCTATGAACTCTTCCTATAAATGAATATAACCACTGACTTTTTCTATAAGCTCTCAGTGTATTCTCTGCTTAATAACATATAACCTTCTGTTAAAACTTCTGTTAATCTGGTATGTTCCATATTGTCATTTTCAGCAGTATATATTTGTATTCTGCACTAATTTGTCTATGCACATGGAATAACATTCACACTAAAACACAAAGGGATATTCATACACACACTTCACTTGCTGACCAAAACTACCATATGATCACAGTGCAACTTACATCAATCCACACTCACACAATAACACTAGCACTATTACACTCAAAAACAATGACGCTGATAACCAAAACCAGTCATGTGCAATTCATTGTCTGGTTATGAGAGTTTATAATATGTCCTTAATCCTAGTTTATTGCTGGTATATATTCTTCTGGGCCACTGAGCACTCACTCTACTCCCTGCAATGTGTTTTGTCACTGTACTAACACTTATGTTCATTTCTGACTGGTTCTAAAAGTAGACATATAACAAAACTGTCACCTGCTAGATCTATTACCTGGCCTGGGATGGACAGAGTTAACACTTGTGATAACGTCTATTGTTCCAATGTGTTCCTTTTCTTCTTTACTCCCATTGTTGTTCTGTGGATTCTTCCCACTCTATCCATTATCCCTGTTTGTATGGGAACTTGTTACTAAACATATCTTTACCCATTCATTAAGAAGTGATATCTATAAACATCAAAACCTCTATCCCATTAGTGCCTCAATCAATAGGTAACAATTGGACTGTGAAAGTCCCATTAATTACACACACAATACTAAAATGTTATTTCCCATACTCACAAGTTATTTTACACTCAGTATAATTAATATTTATGCTATATAATGTTACAAGTGTATTTTATGTGCACTTGTTTCTCAAATAGCAATACCAGTATGCCATCAGAATATAATGTCAATTGTCAAACACAAATAATGCAACATTTATGGAAAAGGCCAAAAAAAACAGCATGCTAAGGCAGAGGAGCATTACAATTTGAATATTAAATATACAGTGTAAGAATCTGGATATAACAGTGTGCAGATGTGCCATTCTACCTACAAACATATTTCAATATATTGACATGCCTTTCCAAATATATACAGCCTTATTAAATTGCGATTTGGCCAATTGAACATGGCTCTATGGGCCTCATTCTATTAACGGCCATAAAATGGCCGCAATGCTGCGATTCCTTGCAGCCATCTTACGGCCCTGTGTAGCGCTACTGCTACCCTGCTATTCAAATGGACTGCGCCGCAAGGAAGTCCCCCTTACGGCCAGCCGCAAATCATGCAATCGTCCGCAAGCATTTCCTGCGCGCTTGTAAATCGTGTTTCAAGGCCGCAATGTCGGAAAACTGTAAATGAAAATATAAATTCAAGACAGCACTGTAAAGCTCTGTAAATGCTAGGCATCATAATGGGGGACATGAGGATTAATATCAACACCCTTTCAAGTTTGCACATCGCCCAAATCCAATATTTAATTTCCGGTTTATTTTCCATCCCAAGTCCTGCGGGCTCGTCCTTGTTAAAACCCGTACGGGTTCGAAGGTTGAAGGCCGCAAACTCAGAAGCCAATATATATTCAATCCAGCACTGTAAAGCACTGCAAATGACGGGGAACATAATGGGGGGGCATGAGGATTAATATCAACACCCTTTCAAGTTTGCACATCGCCCAAATCCAATATTTAATTTCCGGTTTATTTTCCATCCCAAGTCCTGCGGGCTCGTCCTTGTTAAAACCCGTACGGGTTCGAAGGTTGAAGGCCGCAAACTCAGAAGCCAATATATATTCAATCCAGCACTGTAAAGCACTGCAAATGACGGGGAACATAATGGGGGGGCATGAGGATTAATAGCAAAACATTCTCAAACTTGCACATCGCCAAATTATAATCCTTGATTTTAGGTTTAAAATCAGTCCAAGTCCCACGGGCTTCAATGACCAAGCCCGTAGCTCATTATTCAAACCCGTGCGGGCTTGCATGACAGATAGAACACGAACACGAAGATTGAACATGAAATTTCTTTATTTGCAGATTTGAGAGTAGGGGAAAGTTGAGCTATTAATTCTAAGACCAAACATCACTTTCACTTTTAATAAAAGTACAGGATGGCTTTTCTATGCTTAATGTGCTACGATTTGTAAGTAAGCCCTTTGCGAACTGTGGGTCTATTTTACCCATTTACGGACTTGACGGAGGTTAATCCCGCAGCTGTTGTGGGTCTGATGTGCTCCAAGCCCGTGGGACTCTGGACACGGAAATTGAACATGAATTACAATAAAAATTATTTTCAGATTTGAGTGTAGGGGAATGTCGTGCTATGAATGCTAACACCAACAATCACTTTCACGTCTCATCAAAGTACAGGATGGCTTATTTATGTGCTTAATTGGTGCTCCGATTTGTAAGTAAGAGCCTTGCGGGACCTTTTTGGTGTAACTAAGCTGGTTTAGCTAATTACGGCCTTGACGAAAGGGTTCATGTAGCATTTGAATAGCGACCTTGGCTTTCTTGTGGCCGAAACTCTTGCGGCCGCGGAAGATCAAAGGCTTTCCCTGCTGCGCGGGCGGCTGCAAGGGATAACAGGGCGCCGGCCGCAAGCCTGCTGGAGCCCTCGGCTGCAAGGGAATAGAATACGGAAGTAGCTTGCGGCCACACATCTCCTACAGCTGTTAATAGAATAAGGCCCTATATAAGCACAGAGCATATTTTTTTACAGAAGTTTTTAGTTAGTGAAGACCTTGCTTTTGGATAGAAGTTTGGTAAAAACTTCTGTAAAAAATATGCTCTGTGCTTATACAGAGCCTTATTCAATTGGCCAAATCGCAAGTTAATAAGGCTGATAATATGCAGGTGTTGAAAAGATAAATACTAAGGGCCATATTCAATTGTGTTGGCCAAATGAATAGGGCTCTATATAAGCACAGAGCATATTTTTTTACAGAAGTTTTCAGTTAGTGACCTTCTATGACTAACTAAAAACTTCTGTAAAAAATATGCTATGTGCTTATATAGAACCCTATTCAATTGACCAAATTGCAATTGAATGAGGCCCTAAGTAAAAGACACTGAAAGTGAAAAGTCATTAATTTAGTCTTAGAATATAACATTAATGGGAAAGAGGCTCAAATAAACTGAAAGGATGATTCAGAAATGACAGCACTTTATCATCTGCTCTCAAATATTAATAAACCAGGAGTGTAATTAGGTTTTATGTTTCCCTAGGCCAATTAAGATAAGTGTGCCCCCCAGTAACTACTATTACTTTCTTTTTGGAGAAGCCTAGTCCTAAGATTGCATCATACCTATATACAAAACCAAATTGTATGTGTGTTTATGTATGTATACAGTATGACAGAAAGTGCCACACACTAGGCATTTAGATATATCTGTGCATATTACTTAGAACCACATTGGCAACTTCAAGCAATCTGCTGACCCCTGAAAATGTGCTGACCTAGGCCTGAGCCTCGGGGGCCTGAGCAGAAACTCAACCACAAAGAAAATATATAATTATTAAATAGATGATACAGGAAAACTGATAAGCTGATTATTTGTATGTATGGTCACCAATTGAAATTATTCAGATAGTTTTGATCAGCATGTAGTTTCACACACATTTAATTAAGAAAATCACTGTAAAATCAATATGCATTTACATCTTTGAAGTAATCTTACAGTATTCAGTGCCCTGGTTTTGTGCTTTCTTTCCATCTATATAAGTCTATCAGTGTGTGGATGTGCCATGCTATCTATATGGGTACATTAGTATGAATGTGTCATGTTATCTCAATATATCAGAGTGTGGATGTTCCAGGCTACCTGCATCAATATATGAGTGTTTAGGTGTGCCATGCTATTTATATCAATATATCAGTGTGGTAATGTGCCATGTTAACTAAATCAATCAATGAATAAATCAGTATGTTGATGTGCCAAAATTGTATCAATAAATAAGTGTCTGGATGTGTCATGCTATCTACACCTATTTACCAGATGTGCCATGCTCACTTTATCAATATATGAGTTTAGATGTGCCATGCTATGTATATCAATATATCAGAGTTTGGATATGCTATGTTACCAAATCAATACATCACTTAATAAATAATTATGTTGACATGCCACTCCACCTATATCAGTGTGTGGATGTACCAGGCTACCTGCATCAATATTGAGTGTTTCAATGTGCCATGCCATTTATATCAATGTATCAATCAATAAATCATTGGGTTCATGTGCCAATCTACCTGCATATATTTATGAGTGATTGGAGGTTTATTGCTGTCTACACCAATCGATGTGTGTGGATTTGCCACACTACCTGTATCAATATATGAGTGGTTAGGTCTGCCATGCTATTTATATCAATATATTAGTGTGTGGATGTGCCCGGTTACCTATATAAATATATCAATCAATAAATCAGTGTGTTAAGGTAGCACTCTATTTGCATCAATATATGTTTGCATGTTCCATGCTCTCTACTTCTATATATCATTGTGTGGATTTGCCATGCTATCTAAATCAGTATATCACTATGGGTGTATAATTCTTTCTATACACATTTTTCAGTGTGTGCATGTGCATCACCTACATCATTATATCAATGTGTGAATGTGCCATGCTTCTTGCATCAGTATATGAGTATTTGGATGGGCCATGTAATTTACATCAGTGTATCCGTGAGTGGATGTGCCATGTAATCTAAAGCAATACATCAGTGTGTAAATGTACTATGTTACATACATCAATACATCAGTAAGTGGATGTGCCATCAATATATAAGTTGATGTACCCTTCTATCTACCTCAATATATCAGTTTATGGATGTACCATGCAATCTGTATCACCATAACAGTGTGTGGATGTGCCATGCTACATATATACATCAGTATGTGTATGTGTAATGCTATCAACATCAATATATCAGTGTGGATGTGCCACACTACCTACATTAGTATATCATTGTGAGAATATGCCATGCTTCTTGTATCAGTATGTGAGGGTTTGGATGGGCCATGTCATCTACATTAATATATTACTGTGTGAATGTGCCATGCCTAGAAGTAGAAATATATCAGCAACCCTCACTATAGTGATGTATGTCTGCCAGTATAAACAGGTTTATGATTAGATACCTCAGTCTCTCGGTATGACAATGTGATATGCTAAAAATATAAAATGTCAGTGGGTGAATGTAGCATGTTGCATATCTGTTTGAATTAATTGATTGTGGATTGCCATTATAGATTCAACAGCACATCTACATTTACACACATTTACATTTTTGTACGTTGATGTTAGACGCGTAACTATTAAGGTTTATTTATGTGTGCAAGTCATTGTATCAGTTGTGACAAGTCATATGCCCCAGTATATCTGCAAGTGAACATGTCGGGTTAGATATTCCAATGTTAAGTTTGATACATAAGTTTACCAGTATATTGGTTTGCCATGTTTCAGATATCAATGTTATAGATGATAGGATTGCATTAGCTCAATTGTCATTTTGTGCTTTTTGTGACCCAAATAAACAAATTAGCCAACTTTTTAGTTCATAAGATTGGTAAATATAATTTATCAGATATTATGATACCCAGATTGTCCTTATGAACAGACAAATATCTGCCTATCCTGTATCTGACTATCTCTGTTTATTATCTTTCCTGCAATATCAGGGTTTTAGGCCTTGTTCTGCAGGTCTAACATTGAATAAGCAATTAGCAGTGTCAGAAACAATAGATGTGTGTTTCTCAGAGGGGGAAACAGCATATTTGTTTATCCAGAGAATGAATGTTTATTAGCAATTTGCAAATGTAAAATAAAAGTGTTGTTGAGTGTACATGGCGAGAGAAGTTATATTCGCCCAGGTGTGTTGTCCACATGGACAGGGGGGTGGGTGTGTGAATTGGCTCATCCTCCCTCAGAGTGACAAGATGTTCATTGCATCACTGCCTCCTCGTTACTCACTTCACACTGAACTAATTGGATACAATTATGGTGATTGTACTAATTAAATGGAGAATAGGAGGCTATCAGAACTGGTTTCAGTTCCTCATCTGAGCCTTTACCTGTTCCCTACTGTGTACAGCTCACAATAGATTTAATCAGACTGAGTGCCGTAAGCTTCATGGTAATATCCTATACTTCTTGTAAAACCAAGGTAATCTTTGATAAACTCATGATTGGACACCAGAACCTCCACATGATTAGATGCATGATTAGACTATTATCTCTTGTGGACAGGTTAGTCTACACAAATTCTGATTTGTATCAACTTTCCTATAATCTACAGCCAGTTTCTCAATCAATATGAGATAAACTCCTGTTTCTTTTACAAGCTGTCAATGTTCACTTGCAGTCAGTAGACCACGCTGCATTAAAGGAATTTGACACTACATGTGCCAGTCCTGATAATCTGCAGTCAGGTGGTCACAATACCCTAGATTGAACTCTAGTACTGCATGTCCTGGTAATCTATAGCTAGGAAGCTGTCTAACATTAGAAACATATCTAGAGCTGTTTTTCTGATAATATATTAACACAGAAAACAAACACTGCCATTCTGAATGGATCATGGTCAGACGGTCAAGTAGTTGAAAGTGAAAGTTAGCACTGTGTGTGCCTGTCCTGACAATCTGCAGCCAGGAAGCCATGCAATATCACACAGAAACCTTACCTTTATGGGCCTGGATTTATAATCTGCAGTTAGGAGGTCACAGTACATTAAATAGAACCTCATCATTATCTGAGTTTGTTCTGATAAACAACACCAGTGAATACAAATAAACAACACCAGTGTTGTAAATGCACTTCAGTATAAATGATAACAGTAAAAAAATATATATAATTACATTTTTATAACATAACATTTTCCTATTATTAGATCTTTTTACTGTAATTATTTTCTCCTTGTTTCTTTTTTTTTCACTTTTTCTTAATTCTAACAATAACAAATCTATGATTATAAACATTGTATATAGTAAATTAATATTTCTCAGGACCATATTTATCTTCTTCTTCTGCTTTTTATGTCAGATATTTTACGTAGCAAAACAAAATATTAAGTCTAATATTGTAAACATTTTTATATTAAGTAAATAACATATTATTCATAAACCTTTATTATTTCTCTTTTTTCTTAACTACTTCTGTTTATAACCAGATTTACAGTTTAATAATATCTATATATTGCGAGAGTTATTAAACTCTATGATTTACTTTAGCATAGTCTTAGAATATTGAAATAACATCAGATGAGAGGAGAGCAACCTCTGTCCTCTTTTTTGGGGGGTGAGCCGAATTGTATCCTAAAATTGGATACAGAGGCGGTTCACCTAATTTGCATATGGAGCAATTAGCGCATAGAAAATATTCTGGAGGGGGAATAAAAATGAATCGGAAAATAGGAATGTTTTCAACAGTTTTACAGATGAGGCACATGGTTCAGCTTATCACTTATAAGAGTCCATGAGGATTTCTGCACACTCTATTTGAATAATTGAGCTGATCTTTCTTCTTCTTGGTTGCTTTGTATTAGGGAATTTTAATGTTGTCCCAGGTTGTTTGGAGTTGGTAAGCACACCAATGGAGCATCACTTCACCTTCCTCAGGAGTATGAATTGTCTGATGTCTACCCTCTTTTGATATGCTCAGTCTAAAAGGAAAACCCCACGTATACTTACACCCATGCTTTGTAATCACCTCTAAAAAGGGTTTCCAGAGTTTCCTTTTGTATAAGGTAGTGGGTGACAAGTCCAAAAAGATATCCTCCAATTTTAGGAACACCATATCTATCTGATTTCATAAATAAGACTTAGTAGAAAAATAATGGAATCTGACTACCAGATCTCTTGGTCTCTCATTGGAGGATTGCAGAGCTCTTAGGACTCTATGAATCCTATCTATTCCAAGTTCTTTACTTAGATCTGGTAAGAACTTGGCACATAAACCTTTCATGTATAGAGGCAGGTCTTGTACTGACGCCAGTAAAATACGTATGCGAATGTTTGATATACAAGATCTATTTTCTAGATCCTCCTGTATGATTTTAAGTTGTTTTTATTCTTCTTTAAGCCTAATCAGATCCTTTTCCATTTCTTTGTGTGACTTAAGAAGGTTATGATATCGGTCTTCTAGTTTGTTATGATAATTTGTCAATTTACCAACCCAACATTACAATACGTATATACATTATACATTATAAGAGATATTCAGCCCTGTTCAGTGTTGTCCTGATAAACTGCATTCAGCAGGGAATACACATAAATAACACTACATCATATACAAATCTGATCATGCACATATCAATATGCATTGCAGAAAAGTTGACAGTAAAAGTTACTTTAACAGTATCCATTTTGTACCTATTATGATATGTTCCCATAACCTTTGCAAGTCTTCACACCACTCGAGCAAATTGGAAGTGTACTTTATATAAAACATTCATAGTATTCATTAAGTATTATTTTTTCTGGGATCTCACTGCAAGCCTGTTATATTTAATCATCAATTTAATCATCATAATGTTTGAGAAGAATTTGTTATAGTAGTGGGTAACTCTGCAAGATTTTAATATATGCTTGCATGAACACAGGTGGATCAATCAGAAAGACCGAAGCAGAACCTGACTACACAAACAGAGAGGTCCAAAATGGGCTGTTGGTGGCCATTGAAGGACTAAGTAGCTCACCAACGTAGTGTCCCTATAATTATAACTAACATTAGAACTTTACAGGTGCTATATAAATATAATAGAACGTATATGCTAATGCATACTAGTTATATATACCAAACGTTTTGTATCAGAATAGAAGATGAGAGCGTTCACTATAATATAGCTCATTGAGCGTATGTTATATATGATTAAATGATCACTGTAATGCCCTAACAAAATGAACTAGTTTTCTTAATTATGGATTGATTTTTACTACTATCCCTAATTAATGACTGATATCAATATTCATTATTAAATTCAGTTTTAAATAGTATCAGTCTCCTGTAAAGCTGTTTGTCTCCACATTGATAAGGTCATGAAGGATGGATGAGCGTAGTTGGCTGAGTAAAAGGATTAAAGAACAATCGTTCATAGGTTGCCACAAAGTCAAAGCTTTTTGCCAGGGGAAACCACTGACAAAGCAAGGCTCTAACCAATGGAGAACATTGTGTACATATAGCTTTGTGTCTGTAAATTTAGCAGCTGAGTTTATTGTTTGAAAATAAGTTGAATGAATAACTGATTTTTTTATTCACTGACTATACGTTTTATCAATGATCAGTGTCCTGCTAAATCATCTGACTCCTGTTATTAGAGCACTACAGCGTGAAAGATCATCTTTTTGAATACAGTAAACGTTGGTGCTGTAATCGGTCACTAACTATCAACACCACTAGTATTAATAAATCTAATTTAAAGTAAAAAAAGATCCTGCAATGTCTATACACACTAGGACCTGCTTTGATGTAAACTGTAAGCACAATTTCCGTTCTCTAGTTATCCAATATAACCCTGTATGCCAATTAAATACAAAGAGATACCCAAACCCCTTTTTCAAGTTATCGTATGTATCTGATGTAACAACCACCTTTGGTATATTTCCACAGTCTGCACAGACTGCCCTTACTGTGAAGAACCCTTTTCTTTCTTTAAGGTTGAATCTTACTTCTAACCTCAAAATAGGACATTTTGACAGCTGACAGCTTGGCAAAGTTCCCCCGGCAAAGCCCTATATTGACCCTAGATGTATTTATAAGGTAATCATATTCCCTCTTAGGAGCCATTTTCTTCTAGAGAAAATAGGTTTAATTTGGTAAGTCTTTCTTAATAGTTTAATGCTCCATTTCCTTATTAAATTGCACATAGTATTGGTTTTTTTTTATATATTCTTCTAATAATGTTTATATATTTTAATTAATGATGTTATTACTATGAAAATAAATCTGAATGATTGTGTCTGTTGGAACATGATTGTTTAATTGCTTGGTCCTCAATCTAAGCTCCTAACGGCTGAGTATTTATTGTGGGGGGCATGTTGTTCAGTATATAACAATAAAGGGTTTCTATCACACTCTTGTTTTGTTACGCTCTCTGATGGGATTAAAAGGTTGACCTTGTGAATAATATCAAACAATGGTAATATCAGCAGTAGAAGGATGAAAGTGTAAGATAAGTGGAAAATCAAGGAGCTTACAATTTAATACTTAAGACAATATATCAGATTCCCATAGACACAACAATAGTAAATACTGTGCTCTTCTCTATCTTAACTAGGTGAAGGTTTAGGGTGATATGTCAGCTAATGTGAATGGTAATACTTTATAATGATCTGCTGGTGTATGGCAGTGACTGGTTCATTTTATAGCTGTATCAGTTCCAATCTGGAATCCGGCCCATTATATTTTAGAACAGTGGTACTTAAACTTCTCCTCAAGACCCACCAGACAGGCCATGATTTCGGTATAGCACTATTCACACAATGTTAAACTGAAATCATGGCCTGTCTGATGGGTCTTGGGGAGAGGTTTAAGAACCACAGTTTTAGGGCACCGACATTTTAGTTTATTGAATCATTTCATTCTATCATGAAACAGTGTTTCCATCACACAGCACTGTCCATGCCGTCGTAAAATAATGACATTTAATTCTAAACTACTTTGTGTTCCATCTTAGATAAGTATGTGTGACATCATAGAACAATGCCTGTTACATCACAGAGTAGTGTATATTTTATTTTAGAGCCGTGTTTGTTCTATCTCCAAGCTGTGCCCATTCCATCCCAGCGCAATGCCTGTGTTATCAGGCGGTGCCAATTCTATGGTATACAGTATGCATAAGGATCAGCACCATACAGTTCCTGGGAGCTAAAGATTTCTACAGATGTCTTAGTCCGAGAACACGCACTTTGAAGTGCTAAGTGTGATAATCTGTTTACTCTCTGTTTCCAGTGACACCTTTTAATGCAGCCACATGAAAGTTCTTCTCAGAGATGTTTGAGGTCTGGAAATCTCATGTACAAACATCTTCACATCTGAGAACAAAACTGGGAGGTCTTGAAATCTCACACTCAAACAACATCTTCCCAGAGCTCCCATGCTCATCGCCACCCAGATAAATTTCAATTTCTTTTCAGCTGCCTTCTGTGACACACATTCATGAATGGGAATGACCACACAGAATATAAAAATGATTTATTGCTTCACATTTTCCTCTGTAAATCAGCATTAGCTTTAAGGAGTGACCTCATTTGTGCTGTTCATTTATACTTTCCAGACTTTTAAAGCTACTGATTTACAATGAAGTGGGACAAACAGATGCTTTGCAGATACAATTATACAAAAATAAAATGTAACCAGAACTTTACTGGCGATCACTTACTGCAAAAAAGTACAATATCATTTGGGTATAGTAGAGAGGGGCATCTTGTCTTCTCATAACTCCCTGGTTGAGGGACATGAAGCAGAATACCTGGGGAATTATGCACAGAAAAATAAATGTAAAAAGAAAAACTACACCGTTTTCAAAAGATTAATACATCACAAACATGATCAATTTGACTCAAAAACATATAAAGTAAAGCACAAGTACAATTATTATTATTACTATCATTTCACAAAAATAGAAACTCAACACCACTAATACAATAACTGCACTGGCAGGTAACCATTCAGTTTAATTTATCATCACAGGTTTCGGACCATGGGAATGACTACAGACCGCTCATCCCTGTTATTGTAGCTTTCATTTAAGTTACACCCATCGCCTGAGTGCCCTTTGTCTCACTTTTGTCTGCTCATTCCTGTCTACACCACAGTATATGTCTTCCTTCTTCTATATCTTTTCAGTTACACATTTTATATATTTTTCTGAAGCTTGGTGTTTCTAAGTCTTCTTTTTCCCCCACGTCTCTCTCAATACATGTTTGTTAAGACTTAAGTGAAGAGAGAGTCCAATCTGATGCCATCATCAACTCAAGTGATTTTTACCATATTTTCTATGTATTCATCAGAAATATTACACTTGTTTTGCATTCCTATTTATGACCTGGGCCCTCGTACGGCGTCTTTCATAAGAAATACGTTTTCCGTTGCTGCCCTAGCTTCTTAGTGACCCAAACACATGAATATCTCAAAAAGTCTTAAAGGAACATGGAACACAAATCTTTTTTTTACATATAAAAGAGCATGATTTAAACATTATGACAGTTGAGGGAATATTTTACTTGTTTTCTTCTAATTAAACTTGAACGCTTAAACAAATCTTAATCTTAAACTTAATTGAACCTCTTTCAATTGCACCATTAAAAATTGCTTTCCATATTCCTTTAAATACTCTTTCTTTACTGTAACCCGTATCAGTTTGTGGATGTTTCTAATAACATTTCAATAAAAGTAAGAAAATTAGGAATGTCCCTCCTGATATCGACCAATTTCAGATGTATAGCAACCCTATGATATCCAAACATCCCCACAGCAAGTCTGTACAAAACTTGACCACACGCACATTCTATAACAGGTTCACTTATGCCAGATTAAGTTAAGTGGCTACCCAAGGAGGATTGTAACGTGTAATATGAGCGAGCAAAGTGGGTATTTGATCAAGATTTTATAAAGAAGTAAAAAAGTAGAAAAATAAACTGAGATATATGATAATAAAGAAGATAAAAAATGTATTTTTGGAAATATTGTGAGAAGTGGAAAGAATATGTGTATGGGAGGTAGGTTAGCAATGGGGGCAAAGATAGGAAGAAGGGATAAGAAGATACAGGGAATATGAAGATCAAGAGAGTTGGAAAAGGATGAGATGGAGAGCGAATACAAGAAAAATGGGAAAGAGGAGAAATAAAAAGAGAGTAGGGAGAAATAGAGAGGAGAGATGTTTAAGTGGAGGGTGGATTTAGTGGATTTGTTCCGAGATCCTTCGGCGCTCATTGTGAGCCTTGCGCTGATCGCCCTCGGCGCTCATTGCGAGGCTGTTGTTTTTTTGTATTCTATGAGCAGCATTGGAAATAAGGAAGACATTAATAAATGAATATACTTTACCTATTTTGAAGTAATATATGCAGGAAGCATTGTGTTGAAGAGCTTACAATCTGTTTTGATGTTGCCGCAGCATAGAATGTGTGTTTTCACTGTTGTGGAGCTTCTGTGTAAGTGTCAGCAATGTGTGCAGTGTAAATAGTGTGCGTGTGCGAGGAAAATCCGTTAGCTGTGTACTTCCGCATTGTGTAAGTTAGTGTTGTAAAATGGTGCCTAATGTGTGTAGTACGCGGCTGTGGCTGATTTTGCATCCTTGTTCTTGGACCTCGTCCGGCTTTTTGGAAAAATCTGTATGTGTTTCGTGGTGTTTTGCATGTTTAGGGTCCTGTAGCCTCGTTTTTGATTTTTCGGCGGCCATTTTTTCTCTCGGTTAGGTGATTTTCGGGTGTCTAAACTCTTGTATTTCGAATTAAATTGAGGTGTAACTTCAGTTTCCGAGGTCCTGGGTGCCTCCCCTTGCTGTGGGTAAGGTTTTTATGTGTTTCTTGTGTGTATTTATTGTGTTTTTAATGTTTTCATGTGCTCAGGTTTCGGACGCTAAGGTTGGATTTTTGTTATGTCCCGCGGCTCGTATTTGCGGACAGTAATTCTGTAAATTTTGCGGTCGACGTGGGAGCCTCCACCCACGCAAATATGGCCCCTCGCTTCGCGAGGGTACGCATTTGCGGGCCTAAAGTCCGCAGTTGCTGGCAAGGAGCGCCGTTAGCAACGACCCGCATGCTCACAACTATATATGTGATAGATGTGTCTGTGCCTGCTCATAAATTGCTTTATCTCTAACATGTGAATCCCAACTTGTGCTTTTGAGCTTTTTTGTTTTCTGAACACAACTCCATAACTGTTAATACCCTTGATTTCCTGTGCTGCGCTTTGCTTTGGTAATTCAGTTCATGTTTGTTCTCCATACATCTGGTCTTACACGATGCAAAAGCTCTCGGCCATGTGTACTAAAGGGAGACTTTTTGAAGAACTCTTGTAGTTGTGAGATATTTGTATATATGTCCAACTGGATAACATAGGAATTGAAAGTTTATCAATCGTAATCCACCACTTCGTCCTTTAGTATATCTGGCCCTATGCATACAATGAGCAGTAGCACCTCAAATGTCCAATCTCAAAAAAATATTGTTTATGTATTTGTGTTTGAATGCGGGAGACATGGACTAATAAGCCAATTAAATCAGAGCAAAGTTCTTTAATACCACATAGAACAATAGGCAAGTCAAAGTCCAGCTCATCTTAAGAACTCTGTATAATATAAACTCAGGCGTAAATGTACTCCACTCATTTAATCCGTACAATGAGGAATACAATAAAGACAGGTAAAGAAGTTAGAATGTAGTCAAGAAGAGTCTATAAAAGTGATTCCCAACAACTGGCCCCAGGACCTGTGCCGGACCCCAAGACTTATCTGCCTAGCCTCAAGAATAATAATCAGAGTATTGCAGTATATAGTGATAACTTTTTTTATTGGACGATTATTTTAGTTAGAGTGACAAGCTTTTGAGAGAAGCAATACTGATTAAGACTCGGTAAAGGGTGGTGCAACTCTTGAAAGCTTGTCACTCTGTAACTAAAATGTTTGTCCAATAAAAAGGTATCACTATATAGTGCAATACTCTGATTATTCATCTAGATTATTGGAAATCCACAGCTACCCAACTCTTCATGTCCCTAAGAACAAATAGGGATGAGCTGTGCCTACGACTTTTAACATAGAACTACAGTGGTCCAGTGGTTAGGATTTGGTGCTTTTACTGCTGCAACCTGGGTTTGATTCCAGTCAGGGAACCAAGAGGTTACATGGCCCGGAAGCCATGCAAGTTTGGGTCTGGTCAGTACTTGGATGGGAGACCATCTAGGAATACCAGGAGCTGTATGCTGTGGCACACTGGATAACAAACTGGCAACTCACTGCAGTATCTCTGCCATGAATACCAAGTGGATCAGCATGGTGTGCTGCGGTCCATGAGGTCATGGAGAATCAGACACAACTGAACAACACACACAGTAAGTCATACTTATAGATAGATTATTGATGAATGTACCTGCAGTTAAAATGCACATTATTCAAGTCTGCACAAAACCTGATGACAATTTGCTGTGTCACTGTTCTGGATTTCAAAGGTTGCCCTCATCAGCATTGTAAGATAACCAGCTGGTCTCCAGATGAAAAAAAGATTTAGAGGCATTTGTCTATATAACTTAAACAGAGCAATAAAATGTGAGGGCAATTGTCTCTAGAACACATTCCTTAAAACCATTTAGTACAGAGGTTCTTAACATATATAGAGCTAGGGACCAGCTAACTACCATATAAAACTTATCTAGACAACCTATAAGAACAAAACCATGTGTCAACGACACGTTAATCCCTCCTCATCATCAGTCTTTCTCACCAGTTTTATAACTGTTTCTCAACCCAATTTCCCCTTCTTTCTGAGATTCTGCAGATGAGGTCACTGTTAAGGAACACTGATCTAGGGCACACATACAAATATACACTGTAAAAATCCATATGCTGCTTGGGGTATTGTTTAGATTTTTCAATAAATTCAATGAATTTGTAACCTGCCTTAAAATATTGCAAACATGTCAAATGGTTTCAATATTGTCATTTATCCAGTGGACTATATTGTCACCACAGAGTGTGACCTCCCATGAGAGGGAGCCTGTCTCACTTGCTCACATTTTAAAGGGCCATTTACCTCACTGTAGTTGCACTTAATGGTGTCAAAGAGAACACAATTTTATGGTAAAATTATCTACTTTTATTTATACTAATACCAGCTAAAAAAAATCTAAAGTATCAAGAACTCTCTTTCCATGTCCCTTTAAACATGTATGAAGTTAAGCTTTTATTGTCAGCATTTTTGGGAGATTTAGTTGTGATATTTGCAAAAAATAATAATAATAATCAGGTGGTACAGCAAGAAAAAAAAACGTGTTTGCCCAACATATATGGGCATAAGAGCCAAAAAGAATCTGGGGGAGATAATTCAACTGAACTACCCGGAACAGAAAGCAGGGGCGGATCTACCTCCGGTATATATACATTATGTATGTCTATATGCCAACTTATTATGTATGTATATATATATATATATATATATATATATATATACAGTGGATATAAAAAGTCTACATACCCCTGTTAAAATGTCAGGTTTCTGTGCTGTAAAAAAATGAGACAAAGATAAAAAATTTCACAACTTTTTCCACCTTTAATGTGACCTATAAACTGTACAACTCAATTGAAAAACAAACTGAAATATTTTAGGTGGAGGGAAGAAAAAAAAAAGAAAAATAATGTGGTTGCATAAGTCTGCACACCCTCTTATAACTGGGGATGTAGCTGTGTTCAGAATTAAGCAATCACATTCCAAATCGTGTTAAATAGGAGTCAGCATACACCTGCCATCATTTAAAGTGCCTCTGATTAACCCCAAATAAAGTCCAGATGCTCTAGTTGGTCTTTCCTGAAATTTTCTTAGTCACATCTCACAGCAAAAGCCATGGTCCACCGAGAGCTTCCAAAGCATCAGAGGGATCTCATTGTTAAAAGGTATCAGTCAGGAGAAGGGTACAAAAGAATTTCCAAGGCATTAGATATACCATGGAACACAGTGAAGACAGTCATCATCAAGTGGAGAAAATATGGTACAACAGTGACATCACCAAGAACTGGAGCTCCCTCCAAAATTGATGAAAAGACGAGAAGAAAACTGTTCTGGGAGGCTACCAAGAGGCCTACAGCAACATTAAAGGTGCTGCAGGAATATCTGGCAAGTACTGGCTGTGTGGTACATGTGACAACAATCTCCTGTATTCTTCATATGTCTGGGCTATGGGGTAGAGTGGCAAGACGAAAGCCTTTTCTTACATCCAACATCCAAGCCAGTCTACATTTTGCAAAAACACATCTGAAGTCTCCCAAAAGCATGTGGGAAAAGGTGTTATGGTCTGATGAAACCAAGGTTGAACTTTTTGGCCATAATTCCAAAAGATATGTTTGGCGCAAAAACAACACTGCACATCACCAAAAGAACACCATACCCACAGTGAAGCATGGTGGTGGCAGCATCATGCTTTGGGGCTGTTTTTCTTCACCTGAAACTGGGGCCTTAGTTAAGATAGAGGGAATTATGAACAGTTCCAAATACCAGTCAATATTGGCACAAAACCTTCAGGCTTCTGCTAGAAAGCTGAACATGAAGAGGAACTTCATCTTTCAGCATGACAACAACCCAAAGCATACATCCAAATCAACAAAGGAATGGCTTCACCAGAAGAAGATTAAAGTTTTGGAATGGCCCAGCCAGAGCCCAGACCTGAATCCGATTGAAAATCTGTGGGGTGATCTGAAGAGGGCTGTGCACAGGAGATGCTCTCGCAATCTGACAGATTTGGAGTGTTTTTTGCAAAGAAGAGTGGGCAAATCTTGCCAAGTCAAAATGTGCCATGCTGATAGACTCATACCCAAAAAGACTGAGTGCTGTAATAAAATCAAAAGGTGCTTCAACAAAGTATTAGTTTAAGGGTGTGCATACTTATGCAACCATATTATTTTATTTTTATATTTTTTCTTCCCTCCACCTAAAAGATTTCAGTTTGTTTTTCAATTGAGTTGTACAGTTTATAGGTCACATTAAGGGTGGAAAAAGTTCTGAAATGATTTATCTTTGTCTAATTTTTTTACAGCACAGAAACCTGACATTTTAACAGGGGTGTGTAGACTTTTTATATCCACTGTATACATACTGTATATATATATATATATATATATATATATATATATATATATATATAGATAGATAGATAGATATAGATCTATACAAGATATGTACAAGATATATTTTGTATATTTATATATATATATATATATATATATATATATGTATATATACATATATACATAATAAGTTGGCATATAGACATGCAGTATATATATATATATATATATATAAAATATCAAAGTTTCATGGGAAAGACATACTGCGTAGTGTATGATTAAATTTAATTTTGCTACTTTTGTGTCCCCTATTCACCCTATTCATTTACCTGGGGGGGGGGGGTTAATTCTCCCAGCCCCTCAGCCCCCGCCAACAAAGTACAAAATGTCTAATACATGTAATAATTACATTAAACATAAAACTTTATCTTTATTTCCATGTGAGTTGCATCCCCATGTAATCCTTTTGTTCATTTTACAGTGTGGTGGTAGCCTTTCAACATACTGAATAAAAATATTATAGGCATCCAAAGTCACTATTGGGTGACTTATCAGGTAAGGAAAAAAGCAAGTGTCTCTCCACTGTCTAGCAAAACTAAATATAACATTTTTTGGTAAGTTTACAAGACTATTTGTAAATAACTCTAATTTTCAGCATTAAATATATATTAATATTAAACAAGATGATGAATTGGAAAATAATATTTTTTCCATATAAAGGCATAAACATAGGACTGAAATGTCCAATCAAATTCTAAATGTAAGTTTAAAAAAATGACCTAAAGACATGGCGTACATACCAAATCTCACAGAGAGGGCAAATCACAACTATTTAAGTAAGCTTTTCAATTATTTCCTATTCAAAAACCTTACAAAAGTACAAAGACTCTGCAAAAAATAGCAAATAGACTTTATTGGAATCAGGACAAAGTCTGTTTCGATGTGTAACTATCTAAATGCAGGAGGGTTAACAGTGAACCTATACTCATAATATATTTCAAGTCAGTTGACCTCAATAGCAATTTGGCATCAGATGGCAGATAAACCAGAATGGGTAAGATAGCCAGTTTATTTATTCATTTGTTTATTTATTTAATTATTTTAGAAAATAAATTAATAATCAAACTCTTACATAGTGCTATTATTTGGTAACTTAAAAGTTTATTCCTGGTAATGGTGAGTTGAAAAGGGTCTTGGAAAGGGAGCTTCTTAGAGCTGTACATAATATGCATACCAATGGTATTAAACATATAGAGAAATTAAAGTGGAATTAATACACTTCTAAATGTGTAATGGATAATAATATTGTGTTAACTTGTTGAGCAATAGCACTTGGCTATTCAGTATATTTACTCCGTGGTTTCTGAGTGTGCCCAGTATAATGTTTTGCACATGGCTAACACTGAGGACAATGGTGGCACGTCCTTTGAGCGCTGGAGAACAGCGCGACATCCTGAGGGAGCCGACAAATGCGTTCGCCCACATCGGACGCACCCGACAACTGAGCGCCACCCTGCAAGAGAGGTAGAGGATCGGGTGCAGGGGAGAGAGAGGAAGGGGTGCAGGGGAGAGAGGGGATGGGGTGAGGGGAGAGAGGGGATGAGGAGACAGAGTGAGGGGTTGGGATGCAGGAGGGAGGGAGAGGATGAGGGAGAGTATGGGTGCAGGGGACAGAGAGAGAACATGGGTTCAGGGGACAGAGAGAGAGAGCATGGGTGCAGGGGACAGAGTGTGGAGATGGGGTGCAGAAGAGGAGCGTTGATGCCTTCTAACCTGCAGTCTCTCTGGCAGATGGGGATGCAGGGTGGTGCGCAGTTGTCGGGCGCACTCTTTTCTGCAGAGCAGATGTGGGTGCGCGCATTTGTTGGTGCCCACAGGACGGAGTGCTGTTGTCCCCAGCTCAAAAGTGGGTGTGCCGAGGACAATAGATTCCAAGCCCCAGGGGTAATTATTAGTTATTAGCAACAATATATCATAGTAAGAGATACCACAATGACCCTAGTGTTTGGATAAGAAAAGTTGAAAGGTACAAATTGATAACTTCAATGTAAATTTACTGTAGGATAACCTGCACCAAGTAAAGTAATTATTACTACCCATAGTTTTAAATTATACAACATTTGAAACTTCATTTGTGTCACTTTAAACTATATAGTGTAAACATTTTAAGCATACAAAAGTTTAGGATCAGACTTTAATATTGAGCTTTTGCAACATTTTCTACAATTTGTTAACATTGTGCAGCGCTACGGAATATGTTGTCGCGTTACAAGTAAAAGTTAATAATAAATATTAATAACAAATGTGTAATAATGTAGCTAAATCCTCTAACTGTTCTGTCCTCTAAAACAGATTAAAATGTAGTGATCACGGTAACTTACTTATGCACTGATTTATACTTCATGAGCAAAGAACGATTGCATGTACTGTACTATATATAATACAATTACAAGTTCTATAATGTGTGAAAGATCAACGAACCTCATTCATATACAGGCCGTATGTCTGCGTGCCTGTTGCAGGCTCGTGGTCGTCTCCAATTCAGGCGCTACTCAATTGAGCAAGGGCGCAAGTTACAGGCCGAGGCCTCAAGCCTGTAAACCCTGGTTTCACATGTAACGCTTCAGAGTATCCTATCCAAAAAATAGGTCAATTAACCAATAGGAACCGAAGAACGCCAATAAACACAGCGGAAACGGGTTTTAAAGACAGAGAAAACCGTAAGTCCTTGAATGTGCTGTAGCTGAGAAAGTTAACACACAGGTCTAGGCATTGGTGGGTTTTTGAGAGAGATAGAGAGAGACTGAGAGAGAGACAGAGAGAGACAAAGAGAAAGAGAGAGAGTGCTAGAGAGAGAGATAGAGAGTGCTAGAGAGAGTGAGTGAGAGATAGAGAGAAAGAGTGCTAGAGAGAGAGAGTGCTAGAGAGAGCGAGTGAGAGATAGAGAGAGTGCTAGAGAGAGCGAGTGAGAGATAGAGAGATACAGAGTGCTAGAGAGAGAGAGAGTGAGAGAGAGTGAGAGTTCTAGAGAGAGCGAGTGAGAGTTAGAGAGAGAGATAGAGTTCTAGAGAGAGAGATAGAGAGTGCTAGAGAGAGCGAGTGAGAGAGTGAGAGATAGACAGAGCGAGTTAAAGAAAGCTAGAGAGAGCATGCTAGAGACCACGAGATAGAGAGAGAGAAAAACACCAGGGGAGAAAGAGCATGAAGAGAGGAGGAGAGTGAGGAGAGAGAGGAACACAGGAGGAGGAGAGGAGGAGATGAGGACAGGTAGAGGTATGGAGAGAGGGAGAGGAGTAAGCAGGTCAGGGAGGGGAGGTACAGGTGTAGGAGAGCAGGGGTGGGGGTAGGATGTGCCCCCAGATGTAGGCACACAAGGTGTAGGAGCAGAGGGTCAGGGGCTTGATCCCAGAGGGGAGGTAGTGGGGATGAGGGGCAGGCCAGGAACAGGGAGGCCAGGAACCCCTGGAACAGTTGGGAGGGCAAGAGGTTGTGCCAAAGCACAGTGCCCATAATTATAGCCCAGAGGAGACAAACATCCTCCTCAGGGAAATCCAAGCCCGCCATAGCATTATACTGTACATGGTGGGAGGGTTATGAGTGCTGGAGAGAAGACATATGTCTGGAATGAGGTTGCTGCAGCTGTTGCGTCATTGGGGGTTGCAAACAGGGATGTGAAATCTGTGAAATACCAATATGATGACTGCCGGATGAAGGTCAAGAAGAAGATGGCAGCGGAGGCCAGAGCAGCCCATGGGACTTGTGGTGGCCCACCACTCAACATCACATACTGTGGATGGGAGTGGACTATCAAGGAGTCTTTGGAGCCAGCAGCAGTAGTGGGCCTTCCAGGACAGCTGGACACTGGCTTTCAGGAAACCCAGCAATGTGAGTATCATATGCACCATCACACCCTCATATGCACACTCACGAACCCCACACACATAGATAACTGACATACAATAGCAATGTAAGATCTCTGGTTATGACTACAGTTATATGGGGCAGCAATAACCATGTACATCCAGGAAGCAAACATATTATTATCATAATTGTTATCAATGAAATGTCTGTCCAATACCTGCAGTTAAAACTGATTCTGAATAGCAGTTGCCAATGTAGTTTGTGTTAATGTTATGTTTGCTTTTTGTTCCAAGTTTATATAAAACAAAACAGTTTAAATTTGAATTGCAATCGCCACAGACCCACCACTTCCACCTGATGAGATGCCATGGATGAGTTGTCCGGACCCCAATGTTCTTCCTCTTCTGACCGTGCCCTAACAGGGCCGGTCCACAACAGATGTTGTCCCAACAAATGATGCCATAGCAGTGGTTGTCCCAGCAGTTGTTGTCTCAGCAGTTGTTGTCCCAACAAATGTTGTCTCAGCATATGTTGCCCCTACAGACCAGGCCAGCACCATCCCTATGGGCAACACCATCCCAACGGGCAACACCATCCCTACATGCAACACCATCCCTACATGCAACTCCATCCCAATGGGCAACACCATCCCTACGGGCAACACCATCCCAATGGGCAACACCATCCCAACAGGTAACACCATCCCCAATGACAACACCAACCCAACGGGCAACATCATCGCCAATTGCAACAACATCCCAACAGGCAACACCTCTGGCCTCACCAAAGCACATCCGCAGTCCAACTTTGTCTGGTGACAGAATTCACAGCCCCTCATAAGGCACCTGGAGGGATATCTTGCTGCACATTCAAATGGATTATGAGCGTGACAATATAGTAATGCAACAGCTGACAGCTCAGCTTCAAAGGCAGAACGATATTGGTACAGAGCAGGTCGACAGCATCAGAGCAATATATGGTGAGGTTAGGAGGCATAATTGAAGGATGGAGAGGTATGAGTACATTTCTCATAGTGAAAGACAAGCCCAAACACATCACTTGGCATGGCTAGTGCAGCTGGCGGAAGCCCACATCAACACTCTCCAGCTTTCGGTTCCATAGGCTCCACCACCACTGCAACAGAGCCTGCAGTCTCCACATGTCACCCCATACCGCCAACGCCAGCTGCTACACAGCCACCCCAGTTGGATGCAGCCCTCAATCCAACACCTACTGGCCGTGGTAGAGGGAGCCCAGTGCTGAGAAAGAGGATGTAGGTAAGAATGTCCCCTGGGTCAGCGGTTTTCAAAACCACCACACCATGATTTAGGTGAAACACTGTGTGAATACACATGTGAATCAATTTGAGGCTCCACCACCTGTTGAATACTAGTTTCCTCACTTTTGGTTCCCGAGGTCCACCTAAATCATGGCCTGTCTGATGGCTCCTGAGGAAAGGATTGAGAACCACTGCCCTAAGTCCTCTTCATCCACACTCCTTAATTAATATTATTGTGTATTAATGTTGACATACTATTGGCTGGCTACAGAGTGTTTACACATATGGTTATGTTGTATATTTCTGCAATTGATGTTCAATGTGGATTGCTGTTGAGATGAGGTGTTGCAGTCAATCCAAATAGTGTTCTGATTGATATCTTGTTCTTGTCTCTGTAGGTCTTAATAGCCCAATCATAAGACCATTAAGGCATGTTCCCTAACCTCCTCTTTTTGTGTCACAGATTATGCTCATCAATTTCTGATTATTCCTTAATATCTGTTGAATAGTTCTGGAAGACATTATCCATGATTATGTTCATCTGTTTATTTGAGCAGATATAGACAAGTTGTAAGTGCTATGCACATTAATGGTTTCTTCAATTAAATAGAGTAATTGCTGATGATCCCTTTTTTCACCAGATTCCGGTTGCAGTGGTGTAGTGATCACATGTGACCCTGGTAGGTGCTATGCATCATGCTTATTCTAGACTATGACATTACCCCATTTAGGTATCCCCTTTTTCCCAAAAATAAGCCTCTTGCTTTCCCGTGATCCGCCCACACCACACCCATGATATTCATGCACAGTTGTATGCTGTGTATCTAATAAACTTTGATATTTTTATACTGTTATCAATGTTTCTGTGTGTTTGCAATATACCATGATTTTGAACCTCCAGATTGATTATCGAAACAAACAATTTGTATTCTGTACATAGAGCTTCCTTCAGTATATACATCCTGTGTAGGGTTGAGGTCATAGCTGTGTCACCAGTGCAACTGATGGTGGAGGTAATGTTCCTGGGTTCGATTCCAGCCACAGCTATGTATGATATTCGTTTTCAGAACACATGGAGATATGTATTCATGTTATATATTAGAGCATATGTCAGAATAAGGTGCAGTTGTGTAATGTTTATGTGTATGTGTAGATTAATATATCTGTACACACAGTTGTTGTTCTGTATATATATATATATATATATATATATATATATATATATACACATAATAAATCGGTACATTGCTAATAAGATAAACGTGGTAGGCAGGGAGCTCAAACCCATGACTTAGCAATAAGGATATATGTTTACAACAATATGTTACCTACTGTGCCACCATAATTCCCTAACACTTGTATTTTAGTTAATGGATGTGAACTAAATGATGTGCACCAGTTACAGACGCAAGTGCTGACGGCACTGGGGAGCTACACATCATTGAGGGAACCATGAATGCCAACATGTTCTATGACATACTGAAGCAGAGCATGATCCCCTCCCTTCAGAGACTGGGCCGCAGGGCAGTATTCCAACATGATAATGACCCAAAACACACCTCCAAGATGACCACTGCCTTGCTAAAGAGGCTGAAGATAAATGTGATGGACTGGCCAAGCATGTCACCAGACCTAAACTCTATTGAGCATCTGTGGGGCATCCTCAAACGGAAAGTGGTGGAGTGCAAGGTGTCTAACATCCACCAGCTTCATGATGTCATTATGGAGGCGTGGAAGAGGACTCCAGTGGCAACATGTGAAGCTCTGGTGAACTCCATGCCCATGAGGGTTAAGGCAGTGCTGGAAAATAATGGTGGCCACACAAAATATTGACACTTTGGGCCCAATTTGGACATTTCCACGTAGGGGTGTACTCACTTTTGTTGCCAACGGTTTAGACATTAATGGCTGTGTGTTGAGTTATTTTCAGGGTACAGCAAATTGATACTGTTATACAGGTTGTACACTTATTACTTTACATTATAGCAGAGTGTCATTTCTTCAGTCTTGTCACATGAAAAGATATAATAAAATATTAACAAACATGTGAAGGGTGTACTCAGTTTTGTGAGATACTGTATATGTTAGGGTATTCTCTCTTGGTAAGATATGGTTGCCTGCTATTACTTATGGGTACTCACCCAGTAGCCACCCAGATGGATATTGACCAGACTGGAAGTAGTGATAGGTGGAGGATTGACACAGGATTTGGGCATAGTGAGCACTTCCAGGGAAGCCTGCAATCACACTTTGTATGCGCATGTTTGCATCACAAACAACCTGTACATTGATAGAATGATGGTTTTTGCGATTTTTGATCAGCGCTTCCTTATCTTTAGGAGATATCAATGCTACATGTGTGCAGTCAATAGCCCCTAGCACATTAGGGACACCTCCTATTCAATGAAAATCAGATTTCTCCTTCAAGGTCGGTCACAGTGTTGGGGAATCTGATGTATCTGGTAGCTTTTAGAATAATAGCATGGAGCAATGTGCTCAGACACATTGAAAAGCTTGCCTGAGACATTCTTCCCGCTCTGCTCAGTGTGTTCTGGAAACTACCAGAGGCAAGGGAATGTATTGCGGCTAACATCTGTGTCATTCCTGGGATGGCTGTATTGGTCCTTGAGGAAGGATCAAGGTGCTCCCTCAGGACCGCATATAGCTCCTCAAGACTGTCAGGAGCTAGCCTAAAATGCTCATATACTTCACCATCAGTTAACCCCTGTCATGTGTCTCTCTCCCTACATTGGGTGCCCAGACCCTCCTTACCGGCTCCTGGGCCGGCTCACCTCCCTGTGGCTGTTGTGCCGATGCCAGGACTTCCAGGTCACCCAGTTGTTCATCAGCTTGTTGTTCATCAGTTTGGAATTGCTCACTCGTGAGACTTATCTGGCATTACAGCTGATTTAGGTTCTGGCTATGGGAATCTGGAGCATGATAATCTAATGAACTTCCCTGCTTTTCTATTGTTTTTGCCAGTCCTATTTCTAACACATAATGTTTTGGCCTACATTAGTTTTTGTTCCCCTGATACTTTATATACCGTGCCTTGCAAAAGTATTTACCCCCCCCCCCCCTTGACTTTGTACCTATTTTGTTACATTACAGCTTTAAATTCAATGTTTTGTTAATCTAAATGTCACGTGATAGATCAGAACACAATAGTCTAAGTTGGTAAAGTGAAATAATAAAAATATATACATAAAACTATTTTTTAGAAATAGAAAACATAAAATTGCCATGTGCATACAGTATGTATTCACCCCCTTTGTTATGAAGCCCATAAAAAGCTCTGGTGCAACCAATTACCTTCAGAAGTCACATAATTAGGGAAATGATGTCCACCTGTGTGCGATCTAAGTGTCACAGGATCTGTCATTACATATACACACCTTTTTTGAAAGGCCCCAGAGGCTGCAACACCTAAGCAAGTGGCACCACTAACCAAACACTGCCATGAAGACCAAGGAACTCTCCAAACAAGTAAGGGACAATGTTGTTGAGAAGTACAAGTCAGGGTTAGGATTTGAAAAAAATATCCAAATCTTTGATGATCCCCAGGAGCATTGTCAAATCTATCATAACCAAATGGAAAGAACATGGCACAACAGCAAACCTGCCAAGAGACGGCCACCGACCAAAACTCATGGATCAGGCAAGGAGGGCATTAATCAGAGAGGTGGCACAGAGACCTAAGGTAACCCTGGAGGAGCTGCAGAGTTCCACAGCAGAGACTGGAGTATCTGTACATAGGACGACAATAAGTTGTATGCTCCATAGAGTTGGGCTTTATGGCAGAGTGGACAGAAGAAAGCCATTACTTTCAGCAAAAAAACAAAATGGCACATTTTGAGTTTGTGAAAAGGCATGTGGGAGACTCACAAAATGTATGGAGGAAGGAGATCTGGTCTGATGACACAAAAATGTAACTTTTTGGTCATCAAAGAAATGCTATGTCTAGCACAAACCCAACACATCACATCACCCAAAGAACACCATCCCGTTTTTCAGCAGATGGGACTGGGAAACTGGTCATAGTTGAGGGAAAGATGGATGGTGCTAAATACAGGGATATTATTGTGCAAAACCTGTACCACTCTGTGCGTGATTTGGGGCTAGGAGGGAGGTTCACCTTTCAGCAGGACAATGACCCCAAAGACACTGCTAAAGCAACACTTGAGTGGTTTAAGGGGAAACATGTAAATGTGTTGGAATGGCCTAGTCAAAGCCCAGACCTCAATCCAATAGAAAATCTGTGGTCGGATTCAAAGATTGCTGTTCATAAGCGCAAACCATTCAACTTGAAGGAGCTGGAGCAGGTTTGCAAGGAGGAATGGGCAAAAATCCCAGTGGTAAGATGTGGCAAGCTCATAGAGACTTATCCAAAGTGACTTGGAGCTGTGATTGCCACAAAAGGTTGCTCTACAAAGTACTGACTTTAGGAAGGTGATTAGTTATGCACATTGACTTTTTATGTTATTTTGTCCCATTTGTTGTTTGCTTCACAATAATAAAAAAAAAAACATCTTCAAAGTTGTGGGCATGTTCTGTAAATTAAATGATGAATCCATGCTAATTTCCAGGTTGTGAGGCAACAAAACATGAAAAATGCCAGGGGGGGGGGGGGGGGGGGTGAATACTTTTGCAAGGCATAGGGAATAAAAGAAAAAAAAGAAAGAAAAAAATCCCATATCAAAACCAATGTTATTTTATTATTTGATAGCTGCCAGTTTATGTTATTGTTATTGGTACAATACATATTCAGATAGTTTGTCATGTGTTTCTTCACCAACATGAGCAACCAATATGTCAACATATAGTATGAAAAGGAATACTGCAGATAACCTACAAGCAACTTCTATGTCCTGTTGGTGGAAATGTTTAACCCAAAGCTGGACTCCATGTCTTTATGATGAATGTTGACACCCTTGTCTCTGTTACAAGGATGATTATATTTCTACTACGTGTAATTATGTTTCATGTGTACAGCTTGCATATGTATGGGCAATCACTGTTGCCAAACACAGCATCCTCTTTGTTCTGAAATACTCAGCTGTTCCCTTCTTCTCTGCTCGGCCTCCAAGGATTCCTGTGACACACTCTTTTCCGAAATCCTCCCTTCTAGTGCTCAGATATGACTCTTCCCTTCAAAGATCTGTGCCTCATACCCTATTGTTTATTTTAAATACTTGACCTATCATACATTTACCCAAACTGAATAACTGCCTCCCAAAAACAGTTATCACATAGTAATTCCTGTTAAATGTTGTTGACTAATCTAATCTTTCGGCACCCATATCAATCTGCTTCTTCTCATCATCAAGAGGTCCTATCCAGGGACGGAACTACTGTCGGTTAACCCGGCGCAATGCATTGGGGCCCTGCTTGGTGGTGGTGGTGGGGGGACAGTCCAATTTTTTAAAATGATTTACATAAGCTTCTGGGTGCTCCCTTACCCCTGCCCATCCAGTCCTCTTTCACCCTGCCTCCCATCCAGGCCCCTTCTGACCATTATCAGCCCGAATCCCCCAGTCCTACAAAGATATTCAACATGCCATAGTTATAACACCAATAAAAGGTGTTACTATCATCATAGGAGATTGAAATGCTAAAGTAGGGAACTAAAAGATACCTGGAATAACTTGCAAGATTGGCCTTGGAGTACAAAATTAACCTGCTGTCTGATGAGGCTTTGAAAGTAGACCAGGAAAGAAGGAAAGTGAAAAGTAGTGGAGACATTCTATAGTAAGAGATGTAAAGAGAAAGAAGAACATAACAGAATGGGAAAGCCAAGAGATCTGTTTAAGAAAATTGGGGATCTCAAAGGAACCTTTCAACCCAAAGTTGGCGTGATAAAAGACAAAAATTACAGGGATCTAACAGAAGCACATCAGATAAAGAAGAGGTGGCAGGAATACACTAAAGATGGAAGATGGAATCCAAGCTGAACTATTAAAATATCCTACAAGATGATGCTGTGAAAGTGTTGCATGCTTTATGCCAACAAATGGAAACCTCGACAGTGGCCAGTCTACCTCCCATTCACAATCACAAAAAGTCAGTCTACATCCCAATACCCCAAAAAGTTAGTGCCAAAGATTGCTCCAATTATCAAACAATTGTACTAATTTCACGGCTCTAACAATATATGGCCCTGGAACTACCAGATGTTGAAGCCGGGGTCCACAGAGGAAGAGGCACAAGAGACCACATTGCCAATGTTCAATGGATAACAGAGAAAGCAAGAGAGTTCCAGAAAAGCATTTACTTTTGCTTCATGGACTATGCTAAAGCCTTTGACTGTATGGATCACAACAAAGTGTGGCAAGTTCTTAAAGAGATAGGAGTACCAAATCATCTCATCCACCTCCTGAGGAATCAGTATATGGACCATAAATCCACTGTCAGATAGATGAGATCATTGAAGCCATGAACATGAGTTTGATGTAGCTCAGAGGGGCAGTGACTGACAGAGGTGCCTGGCGTGCTGCAGTCAATAAGATCACAGATAGTCAGACACGACTGAACAACTAAACAACAACATGATCTACAAACAGCCTCCTGGACATGGAAATCAGTTATCATGAATGGGTTGGCTTCAGAATATTGGTCAAAGTAAGTATCTATATAGCCAAGCAGACTCTGTGATTGCTATTGATGCAGATATATCTAATGCAGCTTTATACATGGCATACACATTTTATATTCCAATTTAAATAGTGTGAAGATAGAGAACATTTTACAACAGATTAATCGGTATACAACCACATGTTGTCCATGAATAAACCTTTAATTTTGTCACTATTAATGCTTTAAGTAATTATAAGTCCCTGACTTCCTGAGACGTGTCATTCAAAGAAAATTACATGATAGAGTATATTAACTATTACTTTGTTATTTAAAGGTAATATCTACAGATGTATGTAGAAATCTAACGCCATAATAAATTGTGATTCGGCCAAATGAATAGGGCTCTATATAAGCACACAGCATATGTTTTTAGTTAGTGAACTTCTATCCAAAAGCAAGGTCTTCACTAACTAAAAATTTCTGTAAAAAAATATGCTCTGTGCTTATATAGAGACCTATTCAATTGCCGAATCGCAATATAATAAGGCTGCTAATGTCTTTCCACAAATAAACATATATTTTAGTGATCAGATATATGAAATAGATAATTAATGCTCTGATTCTAAAGCAGTCACTGAACAATCTCTCTTTGGACTTACTTCTACATTGTCCCTTCACAGTTCTAATCACCACTGGGACAATACAATACATTTAATTAGAACAACCAACATTACCCTCAGAACCATCAGCCGACCCTTAGGAGGAATATAAGCATATAGAAGAAATTCAGCAGTCTAACTTACACAGAAGAGAAAGCCTTTATTTTACACAAGTCTGTACAGTCTTTAGGACAGTGATGGCCAACTTATATACAGTCCCAAGTCCTTAGAAAATGCATCACAGTGCTTTAAACCTATTTTAATGTAAAATGATAACAGCTGTAGGAAAGTAATGAATTGGTAATAGAGAAATAGACAACAAGAGGTATTTAGAAGTACATTTGGGTATTGACCGAGCTGCTTGTTGCCCACCACTGTTTTAGGGAGATAAATGACCAGGGTTATCAATCACTACTTTTTGAGACATTGCAGCAGCAAACCTCTAAGGCTTCTACACCCACATAATTGATCTTACCTATGACCCAAGCCTAATTCTTAATATCCTGCAAGCTTGGCACCACAATATATGGACTGAGAAATACCAGAAGTGCAAGTTGGATTTTCACAGAGGCAAGTGTCCACAGTCAGAACTGAACATGGAACAACTGAATGGAAATAAATACAAGGTTGAATATTGTCACCTTAATTATTCAACATATACACGGAAAACATCAGGAGTAAGGCTCAGTGACTGGCAGATGCCCAGCATGCTGTGGTCCATAGGGTCACGGAGAGTTTGACAAAGACTGCAAAACAACGACTCAAACCAGCATTGTTACACCACCACTTTCACCAAATCAACAACATACAACTGTGAGGGCATAAAAGGCTCCCAGGGCCTAACTTTCATGTATGCTTCCAGGGACCAGCAACAATATCCATATTTGTACATGTATCCTTATGACTCTAAATGTCATGACCTATACAGTTTGGATATATTGATGCCACTATACATTCAATTCATACCACATCATGGTGTATGTACTGAAGTGCTAAATAAATAACAGTTTTTTATAAATCTGCCAAATGCACAGTGGTTAGAATAAATGGTCACATATGAATGTATCATGAGGGTTTTAGAAATCCAATGTCTATCTGATGATAACCATGTTTGCTATGGTGGCCACTTGCTCTTGTAGGTGGTGTTGTGGACCTTCCTCTTCCCACGAGGGATCCCTCTGGATGATTGTTGCTGCTATAGGGTTTCCACTAGTATTGTTGACCCCTATGATTCTATATATATACTGAATGGTCACATGCATCTTTTCTTCAATGAAGCATCTCCTTTGGACACTAGCATGTCATAGGCATTGTTCTGCAAGTGTCTAGCCCTATCCTGTGGACTTCCTAGAGAAGCAAAACATTACAGAACTCCTCATCAAAATGCCTCTGCATTAGCTCCATTATTTCTCCCATGAAATAAGTACCAATGGCTCAGGTGCTGATAGTTGTAATGGTGGAGATAGTGTTAGTTAGGTAGTATAGTTAACTCATCTGTACCACTGGCGCTGGTTGTGCTTGCTGAGACCCAGTGGACAAAGGTGATGTTGGACGTGGAGTTGGATCTGACTGACCATAAGATTGTTCCTCCCAGGTAGATGGGGGTCTAATTTAGAGGACCAAAAAATACGACTTTACTATTGTGCTGATCTCTTCTTCCTCCTTCTCCTGCCTACTAAGCTCTTCTCCTGGAGGCTACAGTGGTTCAGAGCATGAAAAAGATTGGGATTGAGATTAGATTTGTCATTACCATAGCATCACTAATTGTATGTGTGTTTGCTGGTATGTATTGCATTGCTTTCAAATATTTAAAACTAGCTTGTTGGTGTAACTTTCTTGACAAAGATGATGTGAGATACCAGGCCTGATGTTACAGCATTGGTGTATTAGTTATTTACTGTTTCACTGACTTGTCATGCCTCCTTATTGATCTTCTCATGTGATTTGCTGCAATTTATGTTTATCAGGGGCTTTTCTTATATAACTCAGGGTATATTTTTTGGGCTATTAATTTTCACACACTGGCATATGCTTTTCTGAACAACCTTATCAGGCAATAATGGCCCAGTCTTTTGAATTGGTAATGCAGTTGGTCATATCAGTGAAATGTGTTTGTATGTATTGTTAACATGAATGATAACCGTTGTGTGAGCTATAATGCATGTTAGTACTGAAGCATCTCTGACCTGTAAGTGTTCAAGGTCTCAGGGATGCCAACAACAGCTGTCATGGAAGTGGTCCTCCTCAGTAGCTCCTCCCATTAATGTATCACACTTCTTTTATGGGTCCACCACCAGTAGCTCATGTGTTACCTTTTCCAAGACCATCTTCTCTTCTTGAGAGGAAAGAATCTTATCAGCGGCATTCCACAGGGCTTAGAGTTGGGGCCTGTGTGTTTAATATATTTATTAGTGATATTACTAGTTGGCATTCCATATGTTAAATGTGAAAAGATTTAAGAAAATTAGAGTAATTATCCGATATGTAAAATGCAAAATTCAACACTGATATATTCAAAATTATGCAGAGAAGGGAAACAAACAAAAAATTGCATGGTTTAAAAGACAAAACCTAAAAGGATAGACATTAGGACCGGAATATGTATAGTTTAGAGGACATAAAAGAGAGGAGTGATATGATAGAAACATCACATATATAGTTGTGGTACTGTGTGGGCCTCAAAAACTGGAGACAACTGGCGCTTGCCCATGCTGCAACGAGCACCATGGACTCCCCCTGCCCCACGAATACTTGCAATGAACGGCGTAGATTCTCATCGCGAGGCCCGCAGTACCACGGGCCACATCACCCCCTCCGTCGCGAGGCCCGTAAGTGACAGGAGCTGGAATGAGCACCTGTGTCTCCTTCCCCCTCCCCTGTGTCTCATACCTCCCCCATGCCCCCCAGTTGCTCCCGCTATACCCCCTTACCTGCAGTTTCAGTGGTGGTCCCACCCCTGCCAGCGAGTTCTGTCTGCAGAGTGGGGATGACGGAATGAAGTCAGAGCTATGTTGCAACGCTGCAAACAGGATGGGTGGGACTTCTCCACTGAACCACCACTGCAACTGTAGGTAAGGGGGACAGAGGGAGCATCTGGGGGGACAGAGGAAGCATCTGGGGGGCAGGGTGGAGGTAAGGGTAAACAAGAGGAGGGGGGGTATGAGACACGGGGGAGGGTGAGGGGGTATGAGACACAGCGGAGGGGGGGAGACACAGAGGAGGGGGAAGAGACACATGGGAAGGGATGGGGGAAAGAGACACAGGGGAGGGATGGGGGGAGACAAGCAAGAAGGGGGGAAGAGACACAGTGGAGTGGGGAAGGAGACACAGGGGAGGGAGAGGGGGAATGAGACACAGGGGAGGGAGAGGGGGAAGGAAACACAGGGAAGGGAGAGGAGGTAAAGACACAGGGGAGGGAGATGGGGGGAAGACAGAGGGGAGGGAGAGGGGAGAAAGACACAGGGGAGGAAGTGGGGGAAGAGACACAGGAGAGGGAGGGGGAGAGACACAGGGGAGGGAGAGGGGGAAAGAGACACATAGGAGGGAGAGGGGGAAACAGACACGGGTGAGGGAGAGGGGAGAAAAGAGACACAGGGAAGGGAGTAGGGAAGAGACACATGGGAAGGGGGGAGAGACATGGGAGAGGGGGGAAAGAGATACAGGGGACGGGGATGGGTGGAAAGAGACATGGGGAGGGAAGGGGGAGAGACACAGGGGAGGGAGAGGGGGAGAGACACAGGGGAGGGAGAAGGGGAAAGAGGCACCATTCAGTACCAACCCTATGCAAGTTATTTTCCCTTACCTTCTTAATCAGTCTTAGATCTTTTTAAACAGATCACCACACTTTCTCTGTGAAGGCTGACATCACCCACCTGTATGCCTCTGGGACCTAGCCTGCAAGCTGCAACCAGTTCCCCCATTCTAAATGCCCCAAAGAGGGCTAGGGACAAGGTCGTCCGGAAAAGCAAGATCTCGTAAGGGGAGCTGAATACTGTGCCCAGCATCACCCCCAGCCAAAGCAACAGTGCAAACGTGATGAAGCACCTCTTATCCTGAACATGTTCACCTTTGAACATACCACCAATCACCCGTTTTAACACAAAAACCTTTGTCAGGTCTGGACAGTTTGAACATAAACGCCAGGGCTGCCACTTGACACCCAACCGCTGTCTTCGAACACCCTTCACTTTTGCATCTCAGCAAATACCATAACAAGATGCCCGTCATCTTGTCCTCTGTGTCAGCTCCACCAGCCAACTCCACCAACTCGTTCCACTTTAACTAAACTTTCTTATATAAGTGCCAAGTAGCAGGTGCCAGAGAGTTCCGTATTAATGCAGCTATCTCTTTGCTCCAAGCTCCCAGAGCTTCTCTGGGAAACTGTAGCACCGTTGCTCCGCCTCAGGCGCCAACCGCCTGAAGCACTCCCACTGGAAACAAGAAAGGGCATAAGCAATCCCATTCCCATACCCTTACATGCGTTTTGCCCTAAACCATATGTTCAACTGTAAACAACCCAAGACCAAATGCCTCAATAGACGTATGACTGGCACGGACGATGCCATTGAAATCACTCAGGAACACAGACCAGACCCTGATATCCTCCTTCATAGTGTCCAAAAACCCCAATGAAGTGATGCGGATGTCATATACCCATTGTCGCTAGCGCTAGCCTTCTGCTAAATATTATGTCCATGGGCATGATACATCATGCAAAATTCAGCTTGCCCAATATGGATTGAAGGGAAGGGAAGGGAAGACTTCATTCCATCCGCACTGAGTCTATCTGAATACTTAAAAAAGTCAACAACGTTGCTGAGCCTTTCTGTTTTTTCTTGGCCTAATGGCACCCTGAATCCCTTTGCCATTGACTGGAACATGTCCAACAGGAAATGGCAGGTATCATGCCCTGCCGGGCCTACAAACAAGAAATAGTCTAGGTAGTGTACCATGCTAGAAAATCCCAAAACACTACACGTGACCCATTGCAAAAATGTGCTAAACGTCTCAAAGAATGCACATGATATGGAACACCCCCATTGGTCCAAATGTCCACATAGTACATTCCTTCAAAACAACAACCCAATAAGTGGTGACTACAGGGATGGCCCGGCAAAAGGTGAAAAGCTGACTCCACATCAACCATAGCCATCCAAGCCCCACAACCTGCTAACCATACAATGTTGTTGGCCGCGTCAAAGAAAGCGTATGACACAGAAGAAAAGTTCTTATCAATACCAGCATTGACTGAGGCTCCCCTGTGATAAGATAGATGCTGGATCAGCCCAAATTTTCCTGCTCCTTCTTAGATACCACACCCAGGGGGGAGACTCTCAGGTTAGGAACTGGAGGGGACCGAAACGGATACCTAATTTTACCTCGCTGGAAAACTGCAGGTAACCCAGATTTTACACAGAATTACAAAGCCATCACAAAAAACATTTTTTAGCAGCTCAGCTGCTGATGCCTTCCCTTTTTCCTTACCGTAGCGTTATAGCCACTGGAGCATTGCGTCCAGCAGAACTGGTGTCCTGCCCTTTTGCAAGCTGTTCACTGGGTTTGTTACTATCCCTTGGCTTACTGCATTTGGCCGCTCGGTGTTCCCCGCCACAGCTGGTGCAAATGTGTCTGAACCGGCAATTGGGGGACCATCGGCAAATGCCCTCATTATAGGCAGAGCAGATTCTCCTCCCTGTACTTGGTGTGAGAGAGGGAGATCTGCTTGCGCTGCTCTGAAAGAGCTGCATGGCCCTCATTGGAGTTATCACATTCAACCTATACGCTATTGCCTTATTGATCCAGGCAATATTGGCCTAGAGGCCATACACTGGCGGAAATCCTCATCATATTTCCACCAGGCCATGCCACCATATGTGTGGTAGGTGTGAAGAACAGACTCTTGGGACCAATTTATATGATATAGTTGACAATGTGTGATGTTATGTGTTTAAACTCTATATTACATCTCAGTTGTAGCCAGTTCATAAATAGCTAACAAATTTAGAATGTTATGAGGTAATCTGTAACTGATGTTGAGAGGCAGTTATTAAACAGTTTTGCTTTTGCTAGAGGAGACATAAAACAAGGTGTTTCTGTCCATTTATTATTTTGCCAAGGCTGCCGTTTGCCTGCTCTGTCCTTATAGATCTCACATTAAATGGATTTATATATGCAAAATGAGTGCACGCCTAGACTCTTCAAGAACCACTGGTCTATCTTCTGCTAACAGAGATGGCAAGGACCGTACAATGCTGCTGGGTAAGCTTGAACTAGGTTCTTGCTAAGCCAGATGAAGAAGCAGATCGTAACAGTAGGCACTTCTGATTTCCTGATGAAGATGATGAAGAATGCCTGAAGCCAATTATCGAATGTCCTGGGGATCCGCCTAATTACCCGCCGCCTGTGCCCTCCCTCACCTTGGGCACGGGCCCCTGACGGGTCAATGAAGCACGACAAAGGGAAAAGCAAGAACATTTTTATGAATTCCCTGCACCATATCCACTCCTTCATCTCTTGGGACAAATGAGCTCTGAGGTTATCCAGAGAGCCAACTGCTGTAGCCCTCATGGACAAGTCAGACACCCCTAAACACCTCCGGAGACCCCACCATGGCTATAGAATCACTATGCTGATATCCCCTGCAGTTGACCCAGGAGACCCGCTATCCTGAACCTTCCCAGGGGATGTGTCCTGCGCCCAAGCCTTAGCCACTAGACCAGCTACCCATTCCCCTAGTTCCATATCTGAAACTACTATGCTATGGTTGCCCAGTAGGCCCCTAAGCCCAGATATGAAGGTATCCTGGCCCTCGCTTACCGCCATACCTAAGGAAGATATGTGTGTTTGTTGGCTACATGCCATCTCACCTGTGTTCTGGGGTGCCTGTGTCACCGGCAACTTGTTTCCTCCTCTCCCATTAGCTTGCTGGGAGCTCGTCTGTTGAGATCTTGCTTTTTTCGCCTCACGGTCAGAACTCAAACAAGTACAGAAGCAATTGTACGATCTGCAGCTGCGGGATCTGGATTGATCTCTGGACCTCCTAGAAAGGCAAGCAAAACTATTACTAGCCCATCTATGCCTGCATGCAGGGGTCAAGATACCCTGCCTGTCATCCTGAGAGGAATCGCTCTCTTTCACCACCTGTCCTTTTGAGAGATCCCTCAAGTCCCCAAGACTCTCTCCCCCATGTTCATGGTCCATCAACATGGGACTGTCCACCGGTGCCAGGACAGTCTGCAGAATCCTAACCTGTCCTGTGGCACCACCTACAGGCGTGTCAACCCCAGCATTTGACATGGTCGCTTTTTCTCTTTTTCCTGACAGAGCAAACGAGAGTGGACTGTACCTTGAAGTGACCTTCCTGGATCTTGCCAGCAGCACTGCCCTGGTCACCTTCACTGCTTCTGATTGGCCTACTTCCATCATCTCACTCTCGATCTCCATGCACCTCCTGCGCAGCGTCATCATACTGGAACTTGGGCCACTGCCACCTTGGTGTTGACTCTTCAAGACAGTTGTGTTACTATTTTTGACAGCAGACTTAGGCACATACACAACATCCCTTTCAGGGACTGCTCAGGTTTTTGCCATTATTAGTACCCTTGGCACCTTCTGGGGCCCAGGTGGGGAGTGTCGGGGAGTATAATCTGGCTCAAAGGTGTTCCAGAAGGTGCAGGCTGGTCTAATGCACTTGCACTTGTAACACCCGTTTGATCAGCTCTCCTTTTGCTATGAGGGGAAGGCTGCTGCATCATTAAACCCTCACCTGTGCTAGTGGTATGTGGCTTAACCCCTTCTCCATGGAAGCTGCAGGCACTGGGTATAGGCTGCAGTGTGGGCTTGCCAGACGATCATGCCACCCCCAAGATTCCCATGCCTCACAGATATGCACCCTAAACCTTCCATCTCTCTCCAACTATCTTACTAAACCACGTAATAGTAGAGGCAAAAGGTAGTAATATTCCCAAAATACAGCCATATAGATTAAACCTGCTAACATCTCTTCTAATAAATCATATTAAGCAGGCATATATACAGGAACACTAATTGTAACACTAATTGACAACAAAAAATAAACAAATAAATAAAAATAGAGTCACAGTAGTCGAATTCCCCAATGACATAGTTTTGAGAGACTGACATCAAAAGCTGAATTAGTTTATTTAAATAATAAAAGTAATGTTGTACAAGGCAACATGGGTGACTAGGTCAATTGTAGAAGGTGCAACAGTTCTTTAGCCCACAACTCTATCTTGCAAGCTTTTGGCACAACTGTACTTATTATGTTTCAGTAGCCCAAAGTTGCTAAAACATACTTACCAACCCCGTGCCCACTAACTACTGTTGCACGTGTTCTGATTATGTGTAAGAAATTAGCTTAACCTGTCACACCCAGTCCAATACAAATTATAGAGAAAAAAGATGTTGACTGGTGCTCCAAAAAGTCCTTCCTTCAACCAAAGCTTGTTGCAAGTATTTCTCTTACTCTGTAATTCATATAGGCCCTCAACCACACAAAAACCACTTAAAACTAATAAACCACCACAGCAAACATTACACTTTGGTCAGTATTGTAATGCTTTCAGCTGGACAGTCCAGTTAAAAAGAAAGTCCTAACACACCTTAACCTCTTTGGTACACTCAAATATTTTAATAGAAGGCTCAAGAGAGCACCATTACATAGCCATTGGTATTTAGTAAAATAACAGCATATAACTGATAATGCTCAAAGCAATATTCCTCTAATGATACCCATTCTTCTACAGTGTGGGAGGTAGCAACAACAGAAAAGGGTCATCCCTTCACTGGAGAGCAAGCTCAAATTTTACTGATACGTTATTGGCAAAGGATTACATAACCAAATCCAACCAATTTAGATGCAATCAGAACATAAGAGCGCCTATCCACTCTATTATATAAGAACATGAGGAAGAAACTGTTTTGAGATTGTTTCTATGTTTTTGTTTTCAATGGTCTTTGGCTACACTATCTTATTCCTCATATCAGCTAGAATGCTGGCACTATTATTTTTTCTTTCTCATACTGTATACAGCACTGTTTATAACATATATATACATAATCAGTCCTGGTTTGCACCAAGAATGATGTCTCAGTGAAACGCCTACCTCAGGTGTATCAGGAATTCCTTTTTTCCAAAGAAGTCCCAGGACTGCAGATCAAGCTAGTAGGGACCTATAAGTACTTAGTGCTGAAAACAGTATACCTTCAAATTAATCAAACAGTTATTATTCCATTTTTTAATAGATATTGCAATAGAATCAAAGATCCCAAGATCCCATTATCTTCCATGTTTTACCCTTCCCCTAATAACTGTCTCTCTTTTTTGCTTTTATGCATGTGAAATTATAATGCTTGTTTACATATAACACTTTTTGCAGTGTTGTTTCTCTCTTTATCACGTATTTCATCATTCTCTGACACACGCGTATACATGTTGTACATTCTATCAGTGACACATGCACTTTAAAAGGGATGTGACGAAGACATTTGTCCATGCTGATGATTAGGAAGCATGTTCTCCTTCCGTCAGTTCCATGCCATGACCCCAGGGTCAATAATCAGACAGCAAGAAAAGGAAAGTGAAGAAACGCACGCACACAGCCTACCAGACATAGGCCCTCATTCAATTGCAATTTGGCCAATTGAATAGTGCTCTAAATAAGCACATAACATTATTTTTTTAAATAAGTTTTTAGCTAGTGAAAACCTTGCTTTTGGATAGATGTTTACTAACTAAAAACTTATTTAAAAAAATATGTTATGTTCTTATTTAGAGCCCTATTCAACTGGCCAAATTGCAATTGAATGAGGGCCTATGTATTTACTGTTAATTTCAAATACCAAAATATGAAACAACCCAAGAACATAAATCTGCTTGCTGTTCCCGTACATCTTGCTTTACCAGGGACAGGAAAAAATATGGTTAAACTATTATGATATGTATTTGCTGAGAACAATCCCTAACAATTAGAATGTTTCAAGTTGAGAAAAGTTGTAACACAACCAGTAGCAGTCAGAGCCAAGCACTGCACACAGTAATAATACATTAATCACCCGGTGCTGAGGGAGGGATGGGATTTTTATTTGCTGTATCTTAATGTTTATGTATTGACATCTATTATACCAAGCATTAGCAATTTATTTAACAGAGAAACATTATTTCACACCATATCAAAACCATGATGTCCACCTAGTCCACTGATTTTCCATTAATAATAGAAGCTCCAACCATATTTTATAAAACCATCCATGGTCTTATGCTTATCCAAGCTTGTTTGAATTTGCCTCCTGCAATACTTTCTGCTGTAAAATAGTGCTTTTTATAAATACTTCTAGTTATTCCTCACACTTACGTTCAGAGCATAGCTTCTTTCAGAAATTTAATTTCTCCTAAAATTGTATTTCTCCGAATTTTATAACAGTGTTAAATGAACTTGAGTAAAAAAAAAATAGTTCACTCCCAAGAAGAACAAATGTGATAGGCTCATCCATTCACCAACAACACATGCATATCACTTAATTCATCAAACTTAAGTAACGGCTCCAGACAAACAATTGCTCAAAATTCACAAAAATAGTAAAGACAGCAGTAAAATATGTAATGTCTTATATCCTGAATAATAAAACAGCATATGTAAATGAATAATGCCATGCATTTTTATGGACACACATTGCCTCACATGTTTTATGCATTTAGAGCACTTACTGACTTGACTCCAGAATAAGATAAGAACAATAATTCACTATTAAAAGCATGGCCTTCTCAAAGTATTAGTACTTGCTGGTACCAATGTATGTAAAGTAATATGCAAGTAACTTATTTAAATGCATTTTCATAATGTATTTTAATTCTATAGTTTTCACATCACTTGAAAAAGTATGCATATACTTTACAGCAAAAGAACACAATACAATAGGGCCTTGTTTGTTCATAAGTTAATAAAAATACATTATTATATTAAATTAGGATATAAGCATTATTATTTTTATCTTTCATTTGTACCAGCATATCTTATAACATTAGAGGTGCAATTAATATATTAATAAAGTTAGGCCTAAACGTTGAATAAAGTAAATAGGACAAGACCAGATAATCATACATATCGGTACACGATACAAGATGTGTGCTCTGCTCTTGAGAGTGCGTACAATCTAAGGGCCTCATTCAAATGCGATTTGGCCAATTGAATAAGGCTCTATATAAGCACAGAGCATATTTTTTTACAGAAGTTTTTAGTTAGTTAAGACCTTGCTTTTGGATAGAAGCTCACTAACTATAAACTTCTGTAAAAAAATGTGCTCAGTGCTTATATAGAGCCCTATTCAATTGACCAAATCACATTTGAATGAGGCCCTAAGAGTATTGAAGCTTATCCTTGAAGAAGATGTAAGTTATGCAGAGTTTAATAGAAATCCAATAATGGGATTTCAGCAGGACAGAGGAAGAAAGGGATTTAGGAAAGAGAACTGTTTGAGCAGCTGCATTTAAGACAGTTTGCAAAGGAGAAAGCTCGTCATTAGGGAAACAACAAACAAGAGATTGTGGTAGAAGGGTTAGGAAAAAATGAGAGTTTAAACAGGAAGTACAAGGAATAGGCATATACTAGAATTGGTTAAAACTTTTATAATGAGTCTATTATAATTAGACAAGTTATAAAGAGAATGGGATCTTAACTATTGCATTAGCACAGGAGTAAGAATAACAAACTAAGGTATACCTGAAGGCAGTTTATAGACAAATTCAAGACTATGGGCCTCATTCAAATGTGATTTGACCAATTGAATAGGGCTGTATAAAAGCACATAGCATATTTTTTACAAAAGTTTATAGTTAGTGAACTTCTATCCAAAAGCAAGGTCTTCACTAACTAAAAACTTAAAGCTGTAAGTAAACAAAATGTGCATTTTTCTGAGCTTGACAACAACAGCCCCTCAAACACAGTAGCCAAGACTATATGAATTCCTCAGAAATGTGTGTTTACTACATAAGGATAAAACAGGATGGCTTCCCCTTTGAGGTATATTTGGAGTGTAAACTTTCACTACAAAGAACAAATAATCATCCTATTTAGACACTGTTCTCAGACCAGGGTATAATGAAGAATGCACTTAGTGCTCAGCTATTCACACAGTAGTGCCTCAGAGGACCATTATAAAGTTTGCATACCAAAAGCTCAAATAATATTATTATTCGTTATTTCCATAAAAGAATCACTCACAAATAATAAGGGCAAACATCTTTTAAACTAAACAATAAGTTGTAGTGAAGTTATGCTCTATGGGCCTCATTCAATTGCGATTTGGCCAATTGAATAGGGCTCTATATAAGCACATAGCATATTTTTTACAGAAGTTTTTAGTTAGTGAAGACCTTGCTTTTGGATAGAAGTTCACTAACTAAAAACTTCTGTAAAAAATATGCTATGTGCTTATATAGAGCCCTATTTAACTGGCCAAATTGCAATTGAATGAGGCCCTATGTGAGTAGGGTGAGTAGGTGATATTCCAGTGGCTAACGGTGCTGCAATGGAATTCTGCTGGATCTTGATTGAACTCAGTTATAGCAAGGACATTATTCAAAAGGTGCATGGCCTAAAAGACAAATCTTAGAAGAAGAGACTTCATGACTAATATGTATAACACTGAGGAAAGAAAAGAAAGGGCGATATAGAAAGAAACCTGCACATATTTTAATATACTTAACATCATCTAGAAATAATCTTTCAATAAAAGGGAAACAAAAACAAGAACTCTTGATTAGACATTGAGAGGGTAGAAGATCAATGTAAACAAGTACTACTTTATAGAAATGGTGGTAAATAAATGACACAGCCTAAAAGTGGAAGTGGAAAAGGCAAATACTGTGAAAGAATTCATGCACGCCTGGGGTATGGATAAGGCTATACTGAAAATGTATTATTTAAAAATATATCCATTTTTAGTAAATTCAAGAATCCCTGTTATCTGCTGATATAAGCATTACTGCAATCTCCTGGAACAGTTTATTCATAATCATTGGCATATATCATAGATCAGTGGTGACAGGCTGGTTACCATTGAATGCTACTAAATAAGTTCACCTATTACCCTCCATTTGGCTTTGCAAAACATCATAATTTCAAGTTATACAAATTTTCCAAAATGCAAGCTAGAGATTGAAAAATAAAACAAAACAAATGTTAAATTTTTGCCTGTTTGGACCATATCATCTTATAATGCTATGTTTATGATTTTTTTCAAAGTTCTTTTTACAATAACACATAAATACACTAAAACAAATGCTAGATTATTTGTTCTTCGTTGAAGATCAATTCTGAGTTCCCTCATGTTTTAATATACATATATATTGAGGGCTTGATGAATCCAGGAGGTAATGGCTACTAAAATATTGTGAGTTAACAATGTTAGATGATCTAGGTTAAGTGAACCCTATTAGTGTTAGTCCCATCAATAGACAGAGCGTGGTCAGATATTCTCCTTTTCAAATGACCACTTAAAAAAAATTGTAATTGTCTGCATAGAACTAATTCTTTGACATATGATACATTTGTTGGGTATTTTTGTCAAATGTTTACAATAGCCATCTTCCAGCCCATGGGATACTCTACCTTTGCTGTAGGGAAATTATGTTGAGACTGCCACTTCTGTATCTTACAGAGCAAAATACATTTTAATTTACTTTTCACAAACATAATTAACACTTTTATTGGTTGGAAAGAAAGTACCATAGTTTAATAATATAGTAATAACCAGTGACAGAGAGTATAGAATGGGGCCCCCTCTAATGGATTATATAAATTGTTTTGTGCCGGAACCAAATCACTCAGTGCTCCTCCTCCCCTTCCCATAACTGCTTCCCTCCTGAAGATCCCTTACCATAACAGCAAACCTTCCCAAGACACTACTAATTGCTGCTCCACTCCAAGACCCCTTTCCAATAATATATATATTTAAACATCTCCCCCGAACAGCATCCACTCCTCTTAGCATCCATCTCCACTCAGTACTTGTCAGCAGCCATCCCCTCTCAGCATCCATCCTCGCACAGCACGCAACCTCTCTCAGCCCCATCCCTATCTCCTTTCTTCTTCCTCCACAGAATCACCCCCACTCCACCTCATACTCTGCTGCCACTTTGCTCCACACTGCCATCCCTTGGAGCTTAAATGGAAATGCTCTTATTTAAACAGGCACACACCAGTTTCAAACAGGGGGTGCAATCAAGGAGCCATCGGGAGTTTAGGTCAGGGGGCTGTGGTGCATTGAGCCATGGTTGGGGGCCTCTACACTATGGAAAAAAATGAAATGCAAAAAAAATTATTACACAGCACTGGGTCCCCCCAGAGGAGAGCCATGGTGTACTATACCACCTGCACCACTGGTAGATCCGCCCATGGTAATAACCACTCTTATATCTGTTTCCCAGTTTTGGACAAAAAATTGTCATCTTTTGCTATTTTATATGTATTATAGGCCTATAGCTTTACCTCCCCACTTTCCATATTTTCAAGGGACAGTTCCTGGATCTTTCCTGTTAGTTGGCCAACAGCAGTCAGTAGCAGCGCAGCGAGGAGCCACAAGATGACGCTGTAGACATTTTACACAATCTCTAACTTTAAGCTCTTACTCATACCCTTACCCTAAACATAACCCTTACCCTATGAAATTGAGTTGAATATCATATGAACTACAGTAAAATCACCAGTAAAAAATCAGCAGCACCATCTAGCAGCTGTTCGCCGTCACTGCTAGTGGCCACCCAAAAGGAAAGGTCCAAGTTCCTCTTTTAAGTCCCCTGACAGTCAATTTATGTCTCCCTCTTTGGCCACTTGAAATGATGAGAGATATGTGTGCCTGTCCCAGTGTTGCTGCTTCCTCTATTTTGCATATTACCTATGCTTGACTACTAGTAGAATGTAGTTGTCCTCAATCACCCAGTATTTTATTTTAGCCAGCTACTTCTTAGTATAGAGAACTCATATTTCTCAGAAAAAAAGCTTAGTTCCTGCATTTGTTAAACTTCTTAAAGTATTAGAATAACGCTGTCCAACTGGAAGCCTATGAGCTGGATGCAACCGCCAGCTACTTTCTTTGCCCTACTTTCTGGCAGGATGAGTGTAATCAAAAAGCTAGCACTATTAAAATAAAACACTTGGGAAAGTTTAAAATGCCATTATAGTACATAACATTGTATGTATCAATAATTTCTTAAAAAGTAGAAAATTTGGGGATTTCTTGATAGCAAGCCAAGGTCAGGTAGACCAAGAAACATTTCAGCCACAACTGCCAGAAGAATTGTCCCGAAAAAAAGAAAAACCCACAGGTAACCTCAGGAGAAATACAGGCTGCTCTGGAAAAAAGACTGTGTGGTTGTTTCAAGGAGCACAATACGACGATACTTGAATACAAATGAACTGCATGGTTGAGATGCCAGAAAGAAGCCTTTACTGCGCCAATGCCACAAAGAAGCCTGGTTACAATATGCCAGACAACACCTTGACATGCCTCTGGCACACTGTAATTTGAAAAGACGAGGCCAATATAAAGCTTTATGGTCACAACATAAGCACTATCTTTGGAGAGGGGTCAACAAGGCCTATAGTGAAAAGAATATTATCCCCACTGTGAAGCATGGTGGTAGCTCGCTGATGTTTTTTTTTTTGGGGGGGAGCTCTAATGGTACGGGGAATCTTGTGAAATTGATGCAAGATGAATGCAGCCTGTTATCAGAAAATACTGGCAGACAATTTTCATTTTTCTGCATGAAGGCTGTGCATGGGACACTCTTGGACTTTCCCGCATGACAATAACCCTAAGCACAAGGCCAGGTTGACCCTCCAGTGGTTAAGTGGTTACAGCAGAAAAAGGTGAATGTTTTGGAGTGTCCATCACAGTCTCCTGACTTTAATATCATCACACCACTGTGGGGAGATCTCAAACGTGCGGTTCATGCAAGACGACCAAAGACTTTGCATGACCTGGAGGCATTTTGCCAAGATGAATGGGCAGCTATACCACCTGCAAGAATTAGGGGGCTCATAGACAACTATTACTAAAGACCACACGCTGTCATTGATGCTAAAGGGGGCAATACACAGTATTAAGAGCTAAGAGTATGCAAACTTTTGTACAGGACCATTACGTTTTTTTAGTTGTTGCCATATTTAGTTTTTTGATTGTGCCATTCTGATATAACCTACAGTTGAATATGAATCCCACAAGAAATAAAAGAAATGTGTTTTGCCTGCTCACTCATTACTTCTTTAAAAATGGTACATATATTACCAATTTGTCAAGGGAATGCAAACTTTTGAGCATAACTGTGCTTATGGTAGGGTTTATATTAATGTCATAATGTCATAAGTGTGCTCATCATGAAGTCAGACTTTATGGTCATAAGCTCCAGAAACTGCTGTAATGTAACATCTGGAAATGGAGTGTGAGATGAGGGAAAGAGGTCCCATATGTTCTTATATACTTTATATAATGCGCACATTATAAGTAAATTTCACTGCCTCTCGTTACATTACATTATACAGTTTGAGCTTATCTCAGATGGCAAATAACAGAGAAACCACAATAATATTGATGATATTTATAATTTTACCTAGTCCTAACCAACATTTTTATCCTAAATTATAGGGCACCTCCCTCTAGTGGCACATACATTAGATAACTAACAATTCTCTTTTTTTCACGTTTACATACAGTGGTTGATCTCTTTAGTAGGTCTGCTCTGCTTCCCCACTTCTAATATTCATGTATGTTTTTTTTACAAAACTGTTTATTACAGTGACTATATAAGACAAAGTGTATTATGTATGCGTATCCTGCAAGCTCCAGTCTCTGATTGCTGAGGATGTACAATACAAGATTGTGCTCAGTCTTGTCTGTGCCAATAAAAAAATCTAAAAAGTCCAAAAAGTGCATGGTGCCAGCATCAAGGGGGTATCTGGCACCTACCCCAAGACTTAGTGAATTGTGTTTTTATACATGAACTATTAAAAAGAAAAAGTAAATGGTTCAGCCAGTAGCTATTTATTTAAAAATCAATGCAATCGTACTGTGCCCAATACCTGCTGATTTCCAGACACCCTCATTCCTATATTGTACTATGGGAGATTATTATAGATGGCAAACAGCAGAGAAAATACAATAATATTGGTGATATTTATCATTTTGCCAAGTCCCAGTGCTCACACATCCTCATCCTAAATAATAGGACATCTCCCTCTAGTGGCCAATACTTTAGAGAACTCATAATTCTCTCTCATATGATAGAATTACATTTACGGTATATGCAATGGTTGATTGCTGTAGTAGGTCTGCTCTGCTTCTCCACTACTAATATTCATGTATGTTACTTACAAAATAATTTTTTACAGTGGCCCTTTACGACAAAGTGTATAATCAAACTGTATCCCATTAGTAGCAGCAGTAAAATATCACCTATAATAGTTGTGGATATATGGGCCGTTGGTCATGCTTTGCGAGCCTCGGGAAGTGAGGCGAGCCGCTGATGCCTTTTCCAAGACTGTTGCTCACGTTACATCCCATAGGGCCGAAACTACGAGCCTCGCAAAGCTAGGCAAGCTGTCCAATGCGAGCCTAGCAAAGCGTGGCGAGCAGTTAACGCATGCACAAAGATCGTTGCTCACGTTCTGGCCCTATGGGCCGCAACTGCGAGCCTCGCTAAGCGAAGCTAGGAGTTGAGGCACACCACAGCGGGGTACGCAGGACTCAGGCTGCTCATCGCGAGGCATGTAAGACTTTGCGCTGTGCACAAAATTATGGCCCGTAGGACTTTAGAACTGAAGCACATATATGCACTGTGGGTCTCGGAAAATTAAGACTTTAACGGCTGAACCACAAAACTCGAAAGACCTGCTAAAAACAACAAATATGCCTCAAATCAGGTATCACACATAGCACATGGGAAGTGAGGTTGCCAGTTAATTGGCTGTTTCTGTCCATTTATTATTTTGCCAAGGCTGCCATTTGCCTGCTTTGTCCTAATAGATCTCACATTAAAGGGATTTATATATGCAAATTGAGTGCACGCCTAGACTCTCCAAGAACCATTGGTCTATCTTCTGCTAACAGGGATGGTAAGGACCGTACAATGCTGCTGGGTAAGCTTGAACTAGGTTCTTGCTAAGCCCAATTAACAAAATACAAAAATAGAGTTGCTCAATCAGAGAACAAACTAACCGTAATAGGTTTGTTCTATGGACATGATAAGCCACTCTGATAGCAATCTCACTCAGCTCACTTGTGCCCTTCACAGGGAAACATATCCTGTAGTATATCAGTGGTCCACCCCCGAAATACCAGGCAATTCACCCTGAACAGGATATTTCTCCCTGTGAAGGGCACAAGTGAGCTAAAAGAGGTTGCTCTCTGAGTAGGTAACCAGACCTATAGGACAAACCTACTTCAGGTATTGTCCATTCTCTGATTGAGCACCTCTAATTTTGTTGTTGTGTAAGCCAAATGAAGAAGCAGATCATAACATCTGGTGGCAGCGGTGGAGATCTCTTACTACAGCAGAATGAAAAGTTACAAGGAGATGTCGTTGGTGGAACTGAAAGAGGTATTCAGAACCGAGGGCTTGGTCAGGACGACAGGTATGACCAAGGCAGACATGATCAAAGAGTTAACAAGGGAGGAGAAACATCCTCTAAGTGGGTAGGCAGTGGGTCAGAGTGATGAGCCAGTATAGGTCAACTTGACTCCAATACCTGCCCCACAGCTGTCAGCTGCAGAAGAAGAAGAGGTATTTTGGATGTTCCAGCAGGGGCAGGCAATGATACCCCAGGAGCTCACCAACGAACAGGTGAGGATGCTGAGGGCACAGCTGAGTAAGGAGGTTCAGCTACAGTGGAGGGGACCTTCTGTGCAGATGGGGCATGGGACCAAGGCAACTCAACCGAGCATGACCCCCTTGTTAAAGATGGCCTATGCCAGTTTCAACCAAATTTTGGAGGATAAGGATGACATTGACTGTTACCTGCAGGACTTTGAACAGCAATGTGAGTTGTATCAAATCCCTGAGGAGGAGTGGATCAAGTTGCTGGTGAGCAAGCTTACTGGATGGGTCAGTGAGGCCTTCTGGGCTCTGCCCTGAGAACAAGCAAAAGACTATCAGAAAGTGGAGCAAGTACTCTTGGCCAAATATGCCATTAACCCCGGAGGCATATTTGAAATGGTTCAGGGCAGAAAAGAAGGGTCCAGGAGATACTTATGCAGAGGTGTTGTATCGCATGAGACATGCATGTTGCAGCTGGTGGAAGGCAAAAGGAACCACCACTGTGGAAGAAGTTCTAGACTTAATCCTGCTAGAACAATTGTATATGATTTATCCGGATGGATTGAAGGTCTGGGTGCAGGAACATAAACCCACTACAGCTGACAAGGGTACCAAGCTGGCTGATTATTTTATTGAAAGCCATGGAGATCGATAGAACAGAGGGGCCACCTCAACTGGGGCCCCGGGGAAGATCACCGGGGTCCCTAATGGGCCTTCATGAACAACAGCCCTTCCTTTTGTTCCTAGTGCTCAGGCGACCCTACTGTGCTCTGGGGGTCATAATGGAGTAAGACCTTCTCCCATTCAAGCTCACGATCAATGGGAAGGAGCCAGAGTGTCAAGTACAATATTTTGGGTGCCATCAGCCTGGACACATCAAAAGAGACTGTCCTAATTAGGCAAAGAGAATCCAGGATACAGCTACCAGACCAGTTCACTTCTTGGGAGAGTAGGACCTAGAGCCAAGGAGCGCTACAGCAGCACCATATGGGCCAGAAAAAGATGACCCATACTCTCCAGTGTTCATTTTGCAACAAGGATTGTCACCAGTCCCACCTTCAACCTGTTTGGGCAAGCAAGTTTCTGGGTTTAGGGACACTGGTGGCGCTATCACCATGGTCCACACTGACTTGGCCCCTCACTCTACTCTATTGCCCAAACAATTGATAGTCATGGGGCCGGAGGGGACACATTTTCCATTCCAGTCACGCGCTTGCACCTGGATCGGGGCACTGGTAAAGGGATTTGAGGAGTGGGAGTGATGACTGGACTGCCTGCTGATGTGCTGTTGGGGAATGATTTGGGGCCCATGGAGAGTCGATACCTTCACCCCATCACTGACACTCAAGCTGCCAGGAAATCTCAGGGTGAAGAGGAACAGACGGGTTACCTGGAGCCTACGTTGAGTCCATTACCTCCTGGGGAAATAGGCGAGAGCTGGCGTAACATAGAGGATCTCAAACTAGCGCTTCTTAGTGATTAAACTTTGGCTGGAGCTAGGCGAAGGGCTGAACAGCAAGAAAAGGGTTCAAAGGTAGATTATTATGTCTGAGAAAAAATGTTGCTATACAGAATTCCTGTAGTTGCCAAAGGGGAAGAGGGGGAAAAGAAGACTAGACAGTTAGTGATACCTCAGGGGTTCCGGAGAAAATTGTTGGCCTTAGCTCATAAGATCCCTTTGGCTGGTGTTTGGCCTGGAGTGAATTGGGATGTGATTACCTATTGCACTTCCTGTGACACATGCCAATGCCAGGGACTCCCAGGGAAAGGTGCGCGGGGACCTTTGCAGCCCCTCCCTGTGATGGAAGTTTCTTTTCAAAGGGTGGCCATAGATATTGTGGGACCTTTGGCTAGAACCAGTAGGTCAGGCAAGCAGTTCATTCTCACTGTAGTGGACTATGCTACCTGTTATCCTGAGGCATTTACAAAAATCACAGCTGCAAAGATAGCTGAAGCTTTGATTGGGGTGTTTCCCCGTATGGGTTTTCCCCAGGAAAGTTTGTCATACAGGGGCCCACAATTTATCGCTAGTGATGTCGCGAACATAACATTTTCGGTTCGCGAACCGCGAACGCGAACCGCCGCAAATGTTCGCGAACCGGCGAACATCGGCGAACCGCCATAAACTTCAATGGGCAGGCGAATTTTAAAACCCACAGGGACTCTTTCTGGCCACAATAGTGATGGGAAAGTTGTTTCAACGGGACTAACACCTGGACTGTGGCATGCCGGAGGGGGATCCATGGCAAAACTCCCACGGAAAATTACATAGTTGATGCAGAGTCTGGTTTTAAGCCATAAAGGGCATAAATTACCTAACATTCCTAAATTGTTTGGCATAACGTGCTTTAAAACATCAGGTATGATGTTGGATCGATCAGGTAGTGTAAGGGTTAGGCCCGCTTCACAGTGACAGACCAAAATCCCCGTTTAACGCACCGCAAACAACCACAAACAGTCCATTTGCACAACCGCAAACTCCCCATTTGCACAAGGTTGGATACCAAGCTAGCCATGTCCCGTTCCTTGTCCTCACTGATGTCATTGAAGGTCTCTTCCTCCACCCAGCCACGTACAACACCAAGGGTCCCCGAAAGGTGACAACAAGCCCCCTGGGATGCCTGCTGTGTTTGGTCTTCCACCTCCTCAAAGCCACCTTCCTCCTCTGACTCCTCTTCTTCAGACTCCTCTCACTGCGTTGCCTCTCTCTGCATTATTATAAGGTGTGTTAAGTAGTACTACTCTTATCAGTTTAAAACCTGTTACAGCACATATCAGGGGGCGCGTTTAAGGCCTGGATTTTTAGAACCGGAAGATGGAAAAAGATGCTTTGTTGGTCGTATCACTTCAATTTTGGGGCACTTTGAGAAATTAGCTTCTTACGCTCAAACATGTCCTTTACAGGCACCTGACTATGGGCAGATGAGCAGGAACTGCTCAAGGCGAGAGACGCAGTGGCGGATGGTTGAGAGGGGGCAAGGAGGACAGCAGTGGTTGATGTGGCTGGTGATGCTGGACCAGGAGGAGGATGGCGGCTTTGAGTTTGTGTGCTGCTTGTACTCATGTGTTGGTCTGGAGTCACCCAAACATTAGGTCTCAACCTGTAGAGGATAAGGGAACCAGGCTACTCTAGACCTCATTCATCATTACCGGTTTTGACAGATTGGTACTATGTGTCCAAGCTACTGTGACAACAGATATGAGTGGCACTGTGCACTTGCAGAAGTTGGCAGAGTAGACGCTGTAGGTCTGACACACATGCTTGCAGACAACTAACTGCTATGCAATCTATTACAGTAGAAAAAATGTTTTTTGTTTTAAATGTACACTACTGTTACACCAGATATGAGTGGTGTGTTAAGTAGTACTACTCCTATCAGTTTAATCCCTGTTATGTGCCTTTTTTTTGGGTTTGGTTGTTGAAGGCACAGTGCAGCACCAGAGGCCAGAAAAATTAGGCATGTACACATGCCTGAAAAATTAGGTATTGTTGATCTTGCAGCGAGCAAAGAAGAAGGTAGGCCTGATTTAATGCCCCAGCCCGCATACCCACACTCAGAGATTGAGGGGGGGACCTGAGAAGGCCACGGGCCGGAGATATAAAGGGGGGCCATCCAAAATAAGCACACAAGCGGGGACAAAGGTAGTGAAGGAGACATAGAGGCCCATGGACTGACGGTCGCCATCTTGGAAGGAAAAGGGCCCAGCAATTAAGCCAAACTGACCCAGCACAGGCAGCTACTTGAGTCAAACGCTGTACAATTACACCTTAATAAAGCTGAAACATGCAGCAGCTATTCTAAACGGCCACACAGGGACAAGGAGGCTAGCAGCCCCCACAGTCTCTGCACCACTCTTTTTAACAGATAACCCAATGGGCTAACCAGGGACCTTGCCCACATAAAAAAACAGAATTTTATTGGAGGAATTATTAGTGTCTTTACCCCCAAGAGAGGACATAATATACGGTATCTTTAGACTACCTGATGGCCAAACCTCCTTTAGCCCCAATGCTATCCAAGAAACATTTCAAAACTTTATCTGACTGGGGGTCTATAGAGTGACATTAGTACTGACCTTTATATGACTGGGGGTCTATAGAGGGACATTAGTACTGACCTTTATCTGACTGGGTGTCTATAGAGGGACATTAGTAATGACCTTTATCTGACTGGGTGTCTAAAGAGGGACATTAGTACTGACCTTTATCTGACTGGGTGTCTATAGAGTGACATTAGAACTGACCTTTATCTGTCTGGGGGTCTATAGGTGACATGAGTCCTGACCTCCTGCTGCAGTATTATTACTCCCAGTACTCCCAGGCTTGCTACTATTAGATATAATAACCTCAGTTTCGTTTCCTTATCTGTTGGTAACATCAAAATATGATTATTAAATATTTCATATTTGTTTGTTTTTTTCTCCCAAAGTGAACCCCTTTGTGTGTGTCCCACAGATGTGGCGTTTCCGCTCTGCGTATGTTGGATTTGCACTGCTCAAAAAGTATGAAAAGAGATCCCCCTCCCCCTTGAAGCCCATTAATGACATCATCAGTAAATTGTATGTAACAGATTCCAGTGTTTAGGGTTTATGACCCAATACTGCGACCATATCATTTATGACAAAAATCCGTAATCCGGTTGTATTTTTTTTCTGATAGGCGCTTTTGCTGTTATTCTTTGGTCGGCGGTGATGTGTTTTTTGCGCTTATTGCAATGCTTTGTGTGCTATGAGCAGCGTTGGCGCTCGTTGTGAGGCGCGCAGTGAATGGCTTTTATGTTTAATGTGATAATGTTTTTTTTGTGTATATGTATTTTTGTATGCTAATGAAATAATTACTAAGTGAATATACTTTACCTATTTGTAAGTAATATATGCAGGAAGCATTGTGCTGAAGAGCTGACAATCTGTTTTCATGTTCCTGCAGCATACAATGTAGGTTTTCAGTGCTGTGGAGCTGCTGTGTAAAGTGTCAGCAATGTGTGCAGTGTGTAGTGTAAATAGGCTGCGTGCGCAAGGGGAAGCCGTTAGGGTAGCTGGGTACTTCCGCATTGTGTAAGTTAGTGTTGTAAAATGGCGGGGAATGTGTATGTGGTACGCGGGTGTGGATGATTTAGCGTCCTTGTTACTTATCATCCTTAACTAATGACCTGTTCATGTTGTGCGCTTTTACACAACAGGAGAAAGATTGGGAACAGTTACTCCCTTGCCTTCTCTTCGCTTACATGGAGGTGCCACAAGAGTTCACTGGGTTCTCCCCCTTTCAACTCTTGTATGGCCTCCAAGTTCAAGGTCCATTGAATGTGATCATGGAGGCCTGGGAGGGGGATTATAGCCAACCTCCAGTATCCTATGTGGTAGCATTTAGAGAAAAGCTGGCCAGGTTAACTGGACTGGTCAGGGAGCATATGCAGGCAGCCTTAGGTAAAGCTAAGAAGTATTATGATAAAGGCACCTGAGAAAGAGAATTAAACATGGGTCAGGGAGTATTAATGTTAGTGCCTAACCGTAAGGACAAATTACAAGCTAAATGGGAGGGAACATATATTATCAGCAAGAAACTGAACCATCACACATATGTAGTGATAGTGTAAACTAGCAGAAATGTGACCAGGGTGACCCACATTAATAGATTAAAGAGTTATCAGAGACGACCCCCACGTCTATTGGCCATTTGTTTACCTACAGGGAGTGACCCCGAGGAGGGAGTATTACCTGACATGTTAGCTTCATCTAAGCAGGAACCTATGGAAACTGGCATAGATCAAAACCATAGTTTACCAAACCCACAGAAGCAGCACGTGATACTTTAGCTCCTTATTGTCCCTTGTTTTCAACTACCACAGGGCGCACTCCTTAAGCCAATCATCAGGTTCTTACAGATGGGTGTGTCCCCTTAAAACAAGCTTCATATAGGGTTCCTGAGGCGGTGAGAGCTAGTATGTGGCAGGAATTATGCGCTGTGCTACATTTCAGAGTTATTGAAACATCCAGTAGCCCCTGGGCCTCACCTGTGGGGCTGGTGCCTAAGAAGGATGGAACCACTCTGTTCTGTGTGGATTGCAGGAGACTGAATGATTGGACCAAAACAGATGCATATCCTATTCCCCACATGGACGAGTTGTTGGATCATCTGGGCACTGCTAAGTACTTGACCACTCTTGACCTCTCCAAAGGGTATTGGCAAATTCCCCTTGAGGAGACTGCCAGGGAGAAGTCAGCATTTATCACACCTTTTGGACTGTACCATTTCAAGGTGATGCCTTTTCGGATGAAAAATCCTCCTTCTACCTTCCAAAGATTTTGCGCAGGCCTACCTGGATGATATTGCCATTTTTAGCATTATATGGGAGGGACACCAACACAACATTAGCCAAATTTTGCACACAATTGAACAGACAGGGCTTACCATCAGACCAGATCAATGCCAATGGGCTAAGGCTGAAGTGCAGTATTTTGGTCACTGGGTAGGTAGTGGGCAGCTCAGACCGGAACCAACCAAGATAGAAGGAATAGTGGCTTGGATAATACCCCAAACCAAAAAAGCAGATAATGACTTTTCTAGGTACCACAGGGTATTACTGAAAGTTTATTCCTCATTTCAGCACTCTAGCCAAGTCATTGACAGACCTCCCACAGAAGAAGATGCCTTGTCTGATACAGTGGACCCCTGCGTGTGATATGACATTTCAGGCTTTCAAGGATGCCCTCATCTGCTCTCCTATTTTGGCTTCTCTGGATTATAATTGCCCCTTTCTAGTACAGACAGACGCTTCCACTTTTGGACTAGGGGCTGTGCTGAACCAAAAGGACATGCAGGGGATAGAACATCCCATTGCTTAAATCAGCCCAAAGTTGCTGCCTAGGGAGGTTGCCTATGCAGTGATCAAGAAGGAGTGCTTGGCTGTATTCTGGGCCCTAAAGAAATTTCAGCATTATCTTTATGGGAGTTAGTTTGTGGTGGTAATCCCCTGTGTTGGTTGTCCAGGGTGGCTGGAGAAAATGGGCCACTGCTGCGCTGGAGCTTAGCTCTTCAGATATTTAATTTTGCAGTACAACACCGGAGAGGAAATGTGCATCAGGACGCTGATGGCCTTTCCAGACAGGAGGATAAGTGAAAGAGTTTAGCTGGTCGAGATCACTGTCCAGGCTACACTAGCTGCCGGGGGGAGTAGTTGTGAAGAACAGACTCTTGGGACCAATTTATATTATATAATTGACAATGTGTGATGTTATGTGTTTAAACTCTATATTACATTTCAGTTGTAGCCAGTTCATAAATAGATAACTAATTTAGAATGTTGTGAGGTAATCTGTAACTGATGCTGAGAGGCATTAGAGGGGTTAACTGATGGTGAAGTCTATTTTTGCCTAAATTGTGCCAGTCTGATAGAGTTTGGCTTTTGCTAAAGGAGACATAGAACAAGGTGTTTCTGCCCATTTATTATTTTGCCAAGGCAGCTGTTTGCCTGCTCTGTCCTGATAGATCTCACATTAATGGGATTTATATATGCAAGTAGAGTGCATGCCAAGAACCATTGGTCTATCTTCTGCTAACAGAGATAGTAAGGACCGTACAATGCTGCTGGGTAAGCTTGAACTAGGTTCTTGCTAAGCCAGACGAAGAAGCTGATTGTAACATTAATGATTTGTGGTTTAAACTCCATGTTTTATTGACGTCATGATGATGGTCTCATTTACTGTTGGCTCTGTCTAAGCTGCAAGTTAAGGGTTTGGCTCTGTCTAAGCAGTAAAGGAGGCTTGTTGGAGGCTTGTTAGGCATATCAGAAGCCACAGGAGGCTGGTCATGGCTAACAGCAGCCCCAGATAGCTCAACAGCTGGAGCAACAGCTACCATGTATGTCATGCACCAACAATGTATATCTATGAGCATTTTTGCCTAAATTGTGCCAGTCTGATAGATTTCCCTTGGGAACAAAGCTATCCCATGAACTGAGGCACAGAGCAGACACAATGAGGCATACAAAGCATGCAGGACAGTTATAGAGTGTACACTTGGGATGCTGAAACCAAGTTTCTGCTGCGTGTGGTAGTGGTGCCCTACAATAGTCTCCAGAAAAAGTGTTGCAAGATCATTGCTGCCTGCTGCTGTCTTTACAATATAGAGAGTAACTTCCCGTGGGATAATGAGAAGCTTCATCAGGAGGGTGTACCTGTTCCTGCTGAGGGGAGTGTAGCAGGGACAAGACAGCATGCAAGGCTAATTGAGTAGCTCGCAAGTAGAAACTGATCAATGAAGTTTGCAAATGCATTATTAATAAAATTCAAGTCATGTACGGTAATTTATGTAGAAGTAAAGATAGGCCAGAGTAGAGGGTCATTACTGACATGAACTATTGCTTGAACTTTTGATGAACTACTACTACACTGGATAAACTACAACATATTATTCAGTCATAGAATGGTAAGTATGGTCACATCCACATATCAATTATAAGTTCTGCCTTCTGCAATTCACAAAACATTGCATATATTGTTAAGATCACTCATCTTAATGTGTTAATACTTTTTAACTAAAGCTATGAAGTCATTAGGCTAATAGCTATCTGTATCATTGTGCATTCCAAATGAACTTTCCTATGCGTCAAACATAGCTCTATACTATCTATCTATCTATCTATCTATCTATAGCACAACAATCAGATATGTGAAATATGATTGCTAATCTTCTTTGCATACTATCAGCACCTACATGGACTCACATACAGCGCACAGAGTTGGCATGTACAGGCTGGGCAGGCTCAGGTAGCAGGATACTGGCAGGTAACTCTGGGGTGGCGCCAGACAGGCAGGTAAGACGGAGATGGTGCCAGACAGGCAGGTAAGACGGAGATGGTGCCAGACAGGCAGGTAGCTCTGGGATAGTGTCAGATAAGCAGGTAGCTATGGAATGGTACCAGACAACAGATAGCTCTGGGAGGTGCCAGACAGCAGGTAGCTCTGGATGGTGCCAGGTAACAGGTAGCTCAGGATGATGCCAGACAAAATGGAGCACTAGATAGGGCCAGGCAACAGTTGGCTCTAGGAGGTGCCAGGTAGCTCTGGATTATATCAAAAAGTGCGGACAAAGGCCAGATGAGTAAGGAATCAGATATATGCTAGTGCTAAATCCCAATGGCTGAGCACAAAGGCTCCATCCAATTCCCTATTTATGGGTTCCGAGTGAAGATGGTCAGGTGCCAGAAGGATTGGATATTAAAGATGTAGATACATAGCATATATCTGTCCCTGGTGTCAGAGCAGAAAATAGCTATTGACATAAAGCTCACAGTCCCAAGTTTGAATCTCACTTTATCGCTGCTCTGCCATGCTTTGCTGTCTAGACGAATTCCTGACAAAGACATTGAAGTGCCATCAATAAATATATGTTCATTAAGTATCTTCATAATATGTAATATGATTCCAATGGACTTCAAAATGATTATATTTAAAGTCATATACAGTAATTAACCAACCCAAACTGTATACACATTCAGTTAACACATAAAGATGTGATCAATATACACATATAAGAATATAAACTAAATGTAATGCATGTTGATGTCCCAAATGAGAAAGCATTACCGGACATTACATGGACAAATGGATTAAGGAAAATATCATGACAGTGTTTTTTATATCTGTATAGCTTCAGAACTTTAGTAGACAGTGTACCAATATAATTTGTGGGGTGTGAAGAGATCCCAAGGGGCCAGGAGACTTGATAGAAATTAAGCTATTTCTTGATGTACACTAACACTGTATAATATTGCATTGCATTTATGCGAGTCATATGTGGTCATTAGACCACAGTAATTATAAATCAAGAAAGCATAATCTCTTCAGTCCTTACAGAAGCATCTATATGTATCACACACATCTAGTGTTATTAACAAATATATGATTACAGCTCTGTAAAAGGCTGTAAAAAATAAGAGTAGGAGATAAAAAAAACTCTACAACTGTATGTACAGATGAGTGGGTTTTACTGTTACTTTTCATTTAAACTAAAGTATGTACTGTTCATCTCCAAGCAGTGCTAACAATAATGTATTTTTGATACAAGCTCACTCATTTGCTAAATATATGCAATTATTTCAATGATATGTTATCTCACAATGATGCATAGCTCTGACCATATAAAGAAGGGCAAGGGTACACTATCTCACTCTATAGTACATTTTTAAGCCATTGAGTCTACATCTTCAAGGTACACAGGTGCTATTATATTAAATCTGTGTTTGTTATGATATCATGATGTCCAAACATGATTAATGCCAATAAACAAAGGTCATATCTATTAATGTCCTTTCACTGTACCAAAAATGTCTATACTGTTAGGAAGGATGACATGCCTTCTTGATGCAGTTATGACTGCTAATTTGGTTTCACATATATGTGGGACTATTTTATTAAACAGGCCATATGTGCATTTGTACATATTCAAGTTCACATTAATACTCCATTATATATTTGTTTATTTACAGCATGTGAGATCTTTCAATAGAAGAGATGTCATTATTTTGATGGCTATTTCTTACTCAATATAGATAGTTTATTTACTGTATTAGGTAGCACTGCTTGCAGATGAAAAACTGCCTTAATGAATGTGGATTTTGGCCACATTATTTCGTCCCCCTTTTCCTCATAATATGCCCGCAAATCTTTTGATCTGTCAAGCCTGTAACTGCTAGATTCTAATCACGCTATTAAATTGCAACAAATTCACTGGCGTTCAAGCCCGTGGGTTAAAGTCCTATGTGTAGCACTGTAAATGCAAATATACACACACTACTGTACTCATAATAAAAGGGAAAGTGATGTTAGGTATTAGAATAAATAGCACAACATTCTCAGGCTTGCAAATCTGCAATATAAAATACTTTATTTTCTGTTTAATTTCCGTGTTAAATCGATCCCGGCAATCAATGTGTTAATACATATAATGGAACTCGCATGGACTAGAACATCATATTTACGGATTTATCGATATTGCATTATTTCTGAAATGTGGGTCCAATCGAAACTAGTAATTGAAGCCCATAAGTATTTGAAATCCAACCATCATTTTCCAGTGACGCAATGATGACGATCTCTGTTGCCATTGGCTCCATCTAAACTCGTAACTACGTATTTGACTAATTGATCATGTTCACAGCCTCGCATCCAGCCTTCAAAAAATGGTTTACAGGTTTGTGTCTCAAGCCCGTAACTCATGGCATGTTCTAATTTAATAGCTCTGTAACACAGCCGAATTTCAAGTCCTTCCGGTTTTGCCGATGTCGCTACGGGCTTCAAATTTAATAGTACTGTAGGTGTGGCTTTCTGATGAGTTAAATATTGTTGGATTACGGAAGGGCTATAGAACAGAGTTTTGTAGCGATACCATTTAAAATAGCAAATAGAGTTAGGCTATTAGTATATGCCCAGTACGCCAAATTATCAGGCTTATGAACATTCTGATGTGACAGATTTGCAGTGATGTGTTTTCAGTATGTGTCAGTGAGGTTAAGGACATATACTGAGTTGGATATGGTTAACATTAGGGACATGTTGCATTATGGTTTGGGGTTAAATAATTCCACAATCACTGTTTTAATACATGTGTCGGCATGTCCTGTGAAGTTTAATGTCAAAGAGACTCACCTCAAAATCATGTGGTTTCTAGTTCATTATTACAGAGCATAAAAATGACTATACCTTCCATAATTCACCTTTTTGTAAAAGGATTCAATATGCGTACCTATAGAACATGGGACCTATCATGGATGACATGCAGGAGGACCATTCACTCCTCATCGGAGTAATTTTGGGTTCTGGTCTCCTGCCCCTCCTACCTGTGTATCTGCTCACCATGGCACCTGCCCACACCAGCTAGAGAGAATAGAAGTTTTTGTCATGCATTATTTTACACATATTTTGATAGAATACATATATATCTCCTTAAAAGGTATATATAAGTTTCCAGGGTTTCAAATGTTTGGTAAGAAACAGGCAGTGATTATCAGAAAAAGATGTGTTATATAGATACGTTCAGTATACTTACAAAGTTATAGGCAGGAAAGTAAAATCGAGCTTTGCACACCCACAGGGAGCTTACATAACCAAGTACACACAAGAGAGCAGCCAGGTAAAGAGTGTGATCTTTCAAAGAAAGTATTTGCTGCAGGCTCTGAGCTCACAGCTGAATCAGACCACAAAGATACAGAGAGAAAGAGACTACATATTCAAGGCTGCTTTGGAACACAAAAACTCCAGAGTATGATACAAATGTATCAGCTAACCTCTGCGTTCTCCAGATTAGCCAAAATGAATTATGAATTTTATGCTAATCTTAGCAGGGATTTTCAGGGGTGTCAAGTAACAAAAGCCTGAGCTTGCAAACTGAAAATATTTAGCATACATCAGGGTGAGTTTGTAAATGTTTATTTTGATATTTTTACATGCAAAAAATGTTTTGCATACACTACTGATTCTTCTCTATCAGATGCATTCATAATCCAGGAAACTTAGATATGCCTTTAACTCCCTCTTGCAATATAAGTAAACACTTCTCCTGGGACTTATGTGTTAGCTTAAGAAGCATGGCACAGTTAGCATTTGAGCAGGAAACACATGGCAGTTTTCTGTAACATTTTTCAGCATTACTTGTATTTACTCATTAAGAAAAGTGGTGCAACATTTTATGAACCATGGAGATTGGCCAGGACCAGCACCTCAAGTACTCAAGTACTCAAGTGAAAACCCCTGTAAGCAAATAAGTGAGTAAAACATTATGGGACTGACGTGATACACATGTAAGTTACAGAAATAAAGCTCCCAAGTTCTGAGTACAAGTGGATGTTACCTCACTAAAGAAATGGAGGCCTTACTGTTTCTAGTAACAAATTTTATGATAAACATTTCCCACCGATATCAAATAATTTATGTGAGGACATGCAAATGAACGCACAAAATGTAATCACTTACGATACCAAAAGTTATAAAACAATCCTTTTATAGCTCGTCAGCGCAGAGCATAGAGATATGCACAAGTTTGCTAACCCATCCACAGACCACATTTAAATCTTGTAGATCTCATCAGTGTGGAGCTAATTGCTATTTTATGCCATGCATCTGGTAAAAAGACTATATGTGTCTCAACTGGGTCCACAGAGGTGGAGGCCAGTAGTAAGTTAGGGTCACAACATCCTGTAGCACAAGGTGCCAGAAGCAAAGGAATAATTTGTATACAGTGCAGAAGTCATGGCAGGCAGGAGGAAAAACAGATCAAGTCAGAAAGTCAGATATCAGTTCAATAACAAAGCAGGGTCAGGTATCTGCTCACACCAATGATGCACATTGTCAGTACACACTCTAAGCAAGCAGATACGAGATGCAGATGAGCCCAATTTATGAGCTAAAAATGGGGTGGGTGCTCACAAATGACTACACACAACGACGGAGGACCCAATAGCCTGAGACTAGGCTAAAAGAAGGTGGAGAATATGACAGTGCTTCCCCAAGGAGTGATTTCTTGAAACCCAGAGGAAATGGCTTAACATGGTTATCAAGGTGGAATCTGCTCCCAGTACTCCTTTTAGGGATCATAGTCATTTTCACCAGATTGGAATTATGGAATTGTCAACCTCTTTTACAAGAGTTTTTCATAAGTTTCACCGTGTCACCATATTTAGGAGACCTGTTGAAGGATACTGAAGCCACAGCAGGTTAACAAAAGCTCTTCGCAGATGGCTTGGGAATAATACATGGAATACCAGATAGATCTCCATGTGCTGTGGAAGGAATAGCTTGTATGCAACAGTATTATCAGAAGGATATAAATAAAGATAATAATAATAATAATAAAGGATGATTTTGGTGCAAGTTTCTTGGATGGACAGGATAGCTCAAGGAGGTTGGTATACAACAAGGCCCAATCTCCAATGTGTAATGGTGGGACAGATCCACAGAAACAGTCAGCCATTGTTTAAGGTCTTTGCTGAGCAGCATGGACTATGCTTTGAAGTAGAGAAAACTGTCCTTTAAGTTGTTGAACAATGATTATGAGCCATGGGTACACAGGAGGAGGCTGGTATTCTGTCATAATTGGTACCAGTCATTTTGTACATAGGACGTAAAACAGTGAAGCTTCTGCTCCAAGTTTCACTGTGTGCTCTGTTTGCAGGCAGTGGTGTAGAAGGCAGTGCTGAGTGCTTGGATTGTATTCAGTGTAGTGCAGAAGGTTTACTGGAATTAAGAGATAAACTGGATCTTCTTATAAAACAAGGCTTTTTTTTTTAGAAATCTCAAGAAGATATAGTATTTCACTAATGAAAAGTACTGATGTTCCCCAGTTTGTGGAATTATAGATAAATTGGTTATTCTAGTCAGAAGGTTGACTACTAAAATGATGGTGATATGGTGCTGAGATGGCTGGAGGTCCACAATAAAATTAAAAGAAATGACTGAGCTAGGATGGGTTTGTAGTACCTTGCCTTGGATGTAGACATCCTATAAAGTGTCATAGGAGGAACATATGGACTATATGAAAGGCCACCAGAATTTCCTTCCTACTAGGATGCCCAGTTTGAGGAATTTCTCTCTGTAGTACCTTCAGCCGGAGGTGTGGAGAAACAAAAATGGATTCTGCAGAAGTGTATATTTATATGCTGGGTACTGCTGTCTGGAATTGCACACCCCTAAGGGTTTACATAACAGTGGGTACAGGTTGCACAGCATGTCGGTACAATTTGTAACTTGAAGAGGAAGTGCTGCCAGTCACATGGTTGCTGGGGTCACAGCTTATTCCTCTCTGTCTGTCTCCTTGAGGGTCATTTAAACAACAGCAGCAGTTATGCAAGCTGCATGTGTAATGTAGTGCTAATAGGCTGCACAGATTGGCACATGTTAGAAAGTACTATTTATATTCATATGAGTCTGACTACATATTCCAAAATGCTTTGTAGCACAGACAGCAAGCCATTTTTTTTCAAGCTCTGCTTCCTAAGGATTGGCCAAAATAATTTTTCAAATGAATGCTAATTTTGCCTGGGTTTGGAAAGGGTGTTAACATTGATTTTCAACTGTCAGAAATTACAAGACATCTTGCTAACTTCAAGGTAAGTGTTTAAATGTTTATTTTGGTATTTTTTTCTCCAAAAAATGTTTGCATACACTACTTGTTCTCCTCTATCAGATGCATTCATAATCCAGAAAACATATGCATGCCTTTAAGGACTTTAAAGGCTTGCTGAGGATTGGAAGTCCACTTGAAATTAATTGTGGTATGACTTAGAGCTATGAGAGGCTGTGCAATCTTAGAAAAAATATTTATAAAATTCCTGTAGAAGCTACCAAACCCCAGGAAAAGCTAGACATATTTTCTGTACTAAAGAATGGCACAGTCTGTCACCGAAAAACGTTGTAAGGGACATTTGTGCAGCCTTGAGGGAAGTAAATTAACTTCAAGAATTCTGTGGTACATATCTTGAAAAGGCATTTCTCAAGCTTGGTGTGTAGCTTATGGAAGCAGTGTCTTTAGAGGACTTGGGCCATTGTGTGTGCAGTGTTTCTTCAGAGAGGAAGAGATGATCAACATGTCATCCAGATAGATGACTACTGAAAATTAAGCAGGTCATAGAAAATATAATTCACAAAATACTGGAAGTTTGCAGGGTGTTGCATAAAATAAACCTCATTACCTGGTTTTACCTGGAAAATGCCCATATATTGTGTGAAAAGCTGCCTTCCACTTATTTCTATCCCTTGTACACAACAGTTTATAAGGTCCTCTTACATGAAGCTTGGAGAAGATGCATGTCTCCGATAGACGTTGGTAGAACATAGGGATTTGGTGTAGCAGGTATATATTTTTTTTATTGTAACAGTGTTTAGCTCTTTGTAATTAGAGGACATATAGTTCTTTTTATATTCACAATGAAAATGATGGATGTCCCAGGAGAGGTTGATGCCTTTTTGGAGTCTATCTTGGATGTAGTCTTTGAAAGATTGCAACTCTGTTTTTGATTGAGGGTAGATGGTGCTAAATGGTATCTAGGATGCAGACATGATATTAATCAGACAATCGTAGATCTGATGAGAAGGCGGAATAACAGCTTTCACTTTTTTACAGATATCTGCAACTATACTGGTATACAGAAGGCAGAAATGTGACAATAGCATTGGATTCAGTTGAACTTAATTTGAAAGACAAAGCAGGCATAGTGTTTGGCAATGTTCTGACGTGAACTGAATGGTATTGTGTGATAGTTGGAACCACAGTAGGCTTAGAAGCAATGGGAACATAGGTGAGGCAACTACATCAGTGGAAATATTTTCTTGTTGATTGTGGGCAGCAATCAGTGGAAGTGTGGTTTCTGTGTAACAGCCAAAGCTGAAGCTACTGCCATCTATGAGTTGGTTTAGCACAGGAGTATATTTATGGAGACAGGAAATATGAATTTCTCAAATGTAGTGTTGATTTGAAAATTAAAAGAAACCCTTCCCCTACGTTTAGGAGCTGAACGTGTACATCAAGAGAAATTAGTCATTGACGTCTTGCCTTATGTCATGGCTACTATAATTTTGACGCATAATACTCCACTTAGCTTGCCAATCCCAATGTATATGAAGACAGTACATCTACTTCAAGCGGAGTTCTACAATTATTTGAAAATAAAAAGCTGGACAAACAAAATGTTTAAAATGTTGGGGCCCCCTAAGTCCTCTTGTATTTCACTAATTTGTAAACATTTTCCACTCTCCAAGGGTATAGTAGGGACACTTTATCACATCTTTACAAACAAAGCTACTGACCAGAAGCCCAAATTCATGATTAGATGGGAGGAAGGTTTGGGAGTGGAGTGGAAGTAGGATAAATGGGTAGAGTCCTGCTCAAATTTAAGCAGAGGATCATTTAATTATTCCCACTTAGAAATATCCCTAAAGGTCCTCCAGAGAGTATACTGTACACCTGATAAGCTACAAAAGATCAACCCCCTGTGAAAGAGGGTGTCAACAGATAGGGGATCACATTCACACTTGGTTGTCTTGTCCGCTAGCCCAAAATTTGTGGGGAGACCTTACCTAACTTACCACGACAATCTTTAAGATGGTGATTTCAACCATGATAGAATATTGACTTTTGACTCATCGGCTCAAAACAAATTGTTTCAGCTAATGACCATTGCTGTTAAAATACATATAGCCAGTAAGTGGAAATCTACAACTTTAAGCTTCCAAAAAGGCAATCAGAAAAATTAACTACATATTTATAAATGAGAAATTAACTTGCACTATTTTAGACAAGATTCCTCAATTTTAGAAAAAGTGGTTTGAGTCGCCTCTTAGTACCCCACTAACTTGATTCCAGGGTTTCAGTACAACCCAATGAGGTGAGGATTCTTGACTCTAGATTACTCTTAAAAAAAGAGAGGCCGGGAAGGCTGTAACTACTTTGGTAGTCAAATCCAAGGCTACATAATCAAAGTGCATACTCAGGTCTTAATAAAATAGCTAGAGATTTCATTCAAAAATATTTATGTGAGATATATTGGAAATCTCAAGACTTAGACTAGATTTTCTCTGTTATTATTAGCAGTGTTTATTTGTTCAGTTTAAACAATTGTTTATTTCTTTTTTTTGTTTGTTTTTTTGTTTAGAATTCTTGTTTCTACAGATACTGTTATTGTTTATTAATAATCAAAAACATAAAATGAAAAGGCTTGGTCAGCTCAGATAGTGAAATATTTTATTGTGAAAAATGAAACATGTCTGACGTAAAAACTGTTAAACATAATGTAATATTTGCATTTGCCTTTCAATAAAAAAATAAACATTTTAAATATATATATTTCTGTCAGCCATTACCTCAGCAAGAAGAGTATCAGAATTACAAGCACTTTAGAGTAGGGATTCTTAAATTTATTTTAAAGTGGGTAAATACAGGTTCCGAATGATACCTCAGTTCAACCTAGAGTGTTCTCCTCATCATCTAAACTAAGATATCTTTCTACATATATTTCCTCCAATTAATTCAGAAACCAACAGATGCTTTTTTTGCGGTCATGTGTTTGATAGCATATACCGTATATCCAGACCAAAGACCTGGGAAAACAATCTTTTTTGACACTTTTTTTTATTTCACAAATAGCTAGGTAAGTTTGAAGTTATTCAATAAAACATAAAATATAAGAAAAATGTACTCAGTCAGACTTATTACTTTGTTTGGGATAAGGCTTTTAAGAAGGCTATCAAATAGTGACTATTGTCTGCATCCATATTTAGTTGTGAGTGTGGGTAACTTATAACATGGAATGAGAAACTTTAAACTAAGCCAAAGGAGGGGACGACAAATGCTCACCCATCCGGACACCACGTCCGCATCTTGCAGAGCTAATTGACTGTACACTAATGGTATATAAGATCCATACAGACCTAGACTCTCCATACAGCATCACACAACTCTGTTTGCTAAGCTTATTAGAATGCTTGGTTGCTTCTTCTATTGGCTACTGAGTAAGTCTATCCAGAGGCGGGGGGGGGGGGGGGGGGGGGAGGGTTAAGTATAGGACAATCTTTTTGATTACTTTCATGATGTCGGAAAAAAGATAAACACATTTCCACTACTATCAGCAAATGAATATTTATCTTATTTACAAGGTATATAAAATATTTGGTGAGTCCAGTACCTTCAGGTTTGTGAGTTCATTCCACTGCAGCAATCTCAGGTTCATGTGCTATGACAAAAAGTATCTCACCTAAGGAAATGTGCAAGTCAGCCACCTGGTTGCCCTTCAACAAATTTGTCACAGACTATTGTTTAAATGTTCTTACCTCAAAAAAATTTAAATTTAATCTAAACATTCTCAAATTAATTAATGACATTAAAAAAAATAGATTTAAGCACCATTCTGCTTGTCATTGTGCCATAAACTAATCCAGGAAATGAATGGCCCTGTAGATCACCGCCAAACCTCCTGGGATTGATGGGAGGGGCCACTTGACCTGGCAGGACCGGGGTATGTCATTAGAGGTGGCTAGCTGGTGGGTGGAGCCTTTTATTGGCTCTTTGGCGCCATTTGCGACATTATGCCCCCAGCTAGCCATGTGAGAAGATACCCACCCACCCATACCTTGTAAAAAAAATGTTCATTAAAAAGGAAAAAGAATGATAATATGGGTGGTATTTATCAAGTTGATTGTATTAAGTGGTTGTTTGTTCTGGGTATATGATTTGTCTATAATATATGGTAACAGAAAATGTATTTTCTTTGTTGAATTTATAAAAACACATTTCTTGTACTAACAGATGGGAGTCACTGGGACAGTGGTAAAGTGGGTGAGGGGAGTCACTGGGACAGTGGTAAAGTGGGTGAGATTCTACCCTATGGTGTTACGGCTCTTCCAGCAGTAGGCCCTGGACGAGGGTTCTTGGCGTAGGGTGTACTGTCTACAGCCAGGCTCCTCCACTCACATGGTCATTGTTAATTTATCATTTTTATTCTTATGGTTATTACGTTGTTTGTGTTTACCAATAAATGCTGTGGCCTGTTTCCCTCCAATAAGTAGTCTGTGTCTAATCATTATATTCAATGTTTGATTGGAGTATAATCTCAAAACAGTGGTTGAGATTTCAAAGCTTTATTTCATTGCTAATAAAAAGTGTGGTGGTAGGGTTAGGGTAATTCTCTGAAGAACCATAAATTAATTCCGGAATTTGTGTGTCATTTTCATTTCCTTGTGAGTTAGCATCTTTAACATTTAAGACTGGGAAATATTCCAAAACGTCTTTTTGCTCTGAGTTATTATTTTTTAACAGGCTCTTTTACTTAATTCTTTTTTTTTCTTTGAGGAGGCTGTTTTTTTATTAATTTTCTGATTTTTCATTTCTTTTCTATTTGCTATGTTCACTTTTACATTTTCACTTATTTAAAATAATATATATTTTCATTGTTTTATGCAAAACACCTTTTATCACACTGATATGTACCCCTCTTTTTCCTCTATTTTGCCAGATAGAATAATTAACATGAGATTACTACAGCTTTGTAGATCGAGTAAAACAAATCTACTTGTTAATTGGTAGTGCCGTGGAGTTTTTAAGCAGAGAAAATCATGATTTTTATTATTTGCCATGTAAATTTTTACATACAGTTTTTAGATAATGTGTGAAGCTTACTTTCGTTTCTCAAGTCTGCTTATTATCTCCTATTTGGAATGGCAATTTGGGCTTAATTAGATTAGACCCGTTAAAGCACATGCTAAGCCTTAATGTTTTGAAAGACTGTTGGAGTTAAATTACTCCTTCTATAACATATAAGTGAAGACACTATTTTGGATATCTGTTATTTATGCTATATTATAATGAAATGTCATACCAGTATATATCCCTTTTTGATGTTAATAAGAAGAAAAATAAAATAATATATATGTTTAAATTGTTTTTAGAGGGGCTAATTGTATACCTACCCTCAGCACAATATATTGAAAATTGATGCTAAAGATATAATAAAATATAAGGTGGGATCCATGAATTCACCCTGTTGATTTTCTGCTGGTTATGGAGGCTGACATGGGGATAAAAATAAATGCAAGTTTTCCAACTTATCTTAGCAACTATCAAAATAAACATTTCAATATAGTACCTTTATTGTAAAGTTATCCAAATAAACACACAAACCTGCAATACTATAAAAGGTTTGCACCAATGGGCCTCTGAAATAATCAAACTTTTCCCTAACCAAAACATTACTAAAATAAATATGTTCCTTGGCCACTAATTTGTTTAATTTCTTATAAGCATTTCCATAAAGTAATAGCATGGATTGGGATTCTTCTTCTGACGTGGCTGTCATAATCCAGTGACATGGAAGAGTAGAAGAAACCCTATTATCTAATGCCTGCATTTTAGTTGTGTTTACCAAGCATTGATTAAAGACTTATTGTAATAAAACAAAAAATACAGGTAAAAATACAGTCAAGTTTCACAACATATCAATTTAAAAGGTTAATTCGAAAGACCACAAAAATAAATAACAACAAGTTTAACCCCTTTACTGCTTGGCGATTTTCATCCCCGTGTGCAGTCTGCTGTGTCCTTAGCCCACTTTGACACATTATGCTTTTCACATTTAGATATCAGTATTAGTGAATTTTCTATGAGGTAATCCCACAAGTGACATGCATGGCCGAATTACCCATTAGGCCAACTAGGCAGCTGTCATGGGGCACTTCCCTGTGAGGGGCGCCACTTCATAAAAAAATGGTTCTTGGCTTTAAAAAAATCAAATGTTGCAGTTCATAGACTGGCTACTAGGGGGTAACCACCTAGAGCAAGACAGTTACAACAGGAAAGGGAACTTACACGTACAAAAAAGGCAAAAATGTGTCCGTTAATACCTTGCGTACTCACTCGCAGGGGTTTCTCCACTTCACTGCCTAGGGGCTCCAAAAAGGTAGATACGGCCCGGGTGACATGTTGCTTTTTTCGATAGACAATAAACTTTCAAATTATGTCATTTGTTTGTGTATAGGAAAAATCCACAGCTTAATATAAAAAATTGTGTTTCTTTTTTAAATGTGAATAAAAAAGTCTGCAAATATAAATGTGCAAGTAGCAATATAATAAAACTCATCAACAAAAGTATTACAATTCCATATTTAGTAACAGTTCACCATTTCAAAACCCAAAGTTCAAGAGTACCCATATCAATTAAGAAAACACTTTGAAAACTACAATTTCTAAACACACTTTTAAGTTACTGGAGATTCAAAACATGCCAACAACTCCTTTCCCCAGATAAAAAAAAAAAACATGTAGTCAGAATGCAACATAAATGGCTACTTGCTAATGAAATATTCACAAAATGCTGTTTTTTTAAACACCACCATAAACATTTATATGACTGCAATTTTAGAATAATTTCATCTTTCCTAAACACCCAAAGTCACTATTTTCATATTTTTCTCAACAAAAGTCAGCCATTGCATAATAGAAGAGTTTTTTTTTATAACTTGTAACTTATAGGTGATTACCAATATGATGGTTCTCAAGTCACACCTGTAATGGTAGGTTCTGACCTAATGAAAAGGGTTCTGACTTATTTTTAAATGTCCTCTTTTTCAAATGTGGGGTCACCTACCATTACAGATTATGTTGTTTTTTAATTGGGAGGGCGCAATGTTGGCTCTTTTAAGATCTCTTATTACCCAAATAATGTTAATGTTATCAGGAGGTTGCCACTGTCACCTTCCACAATTCAACCTGCACATCACTGTGCCAATCACACCCTTACAATGTACTGATCCCTTATGCCTACTCAATGCCACCCATCCTACTTATGGACCATTTGTGAAAGTATAAGAGTGTAAACAGTGAGCAGCCTCTTTTTTTACTCCCTTGTGTCCTGTCAAAGGCAACAAGTTTTGGGGGCACAGTTTCTGTTATTCCATATTATACTAGCTCAATTTGCATCAATTATTATTTGCAGTCCCTTCGCAATGTAACATATTCCATGAGCAAGAAGACATACCCCTTCATGGAGTAGGCATTTATGTTCATATAAATCTGCCAATGCCCATGTTTTGTATACTGTATGTTACTTGCATTTGTGTGGGGGGGGGGGGGGGGGGCATTGTCACCACTATTAACCATGCTGCACCTGCCGTGTGCAATGACAATACTGTTAACGAGAAAGTCTAATGACAAATATTCTGCAAATATTTTTTCCCTGGTCCCCTCTCCTTTTCCTCTCTGTGTCTTGACAGCCGGGATGTGTCTAGGAGATGTATGCTCCCACACAGGACCCATGCTAACATTTTGCCCGATACCCTGACATCTCATAGAACAACAGGATGTGGATGTTTCTGGTGCTTGGCAGTGAGCTCAGAAGTAGTCTCTGCTCAGTCTCACATTCCAAGAGTCAGACAGAGACCCCGAGACATGCTTGCTTAATTCAATCAATATACAATTTTTTTGTCTGGAACTATTATTTTTCCATTGAAATATTTTTCTTTAGTCTATTGATTGTTTTCTGTATATGTCTATTTCTCACCATTTATCTTTTTTCCTCTTTCCTTACAGTCCTCATCTGTCTCTCTCTACAATTACTCTTCTTCTTCTGCCTTCTCTTTTGCTCAGACAGATTTTTCTTTGCAGTATAAATGGACAAGGGACAGGGACAAACGTGCTTCCAACCACACTATGATGGAGACACTATAGGATCCAGCTGGGCATGGATATAAATCGTAAGTACTGCATATAATCTTACTTATCACTCTTTAGAAGCTGTTTAACACCATTTGTTACACCATTCTAATATTCTATTGGATTTTATTCATCAAAGTACCTAAAGTTTTAAATCTTTATATATGCTCAATAGAACATAGAACATGGCTTTAAATAATTTAACAAGGGTTCACAAGGAATAATACGTAACATAAAATACACACAAGAGTAGTAAATAGGAGTAGTAAATAGTAGGATATGGATCCTAATCAGGACCTTTGTCCGTTTCGTCCTCACTGCAACAATTTTATTGAATTTATTCCGGACTTTGACTTCATTTTCATAAATCCTTTTGAATTTTGGAAAAATAATTTCCCTGAACTGTTCTAGAAGATAAGTGTTTTGAAAAAATGATTAAATATCTCTTTAAAAGCACTCTCGCATAAAAATTCTACCTGACTCTTGGTATAACCCCTTACGCTTATGTGTGTGCATTATTATTATTACTCTTCATCTATGCAGCACTATCATTATCTATAGAGCTCTTTACAAAGTAGAATAGAGTACAGTGGGTACAATTAGTAAGTTACAATTTCAAATTACAGACAAATTCTAAGGTAAGTAGAAATACGAGTAAAGGTACAGTGCAATACACTGATGAAAGAAATGAAGTGAGGTCCCTACTCCGAAGAACTTACAATATAGAGAGAGAGTTGCATCTCGCAAAGGCTCATCACTCTAAATGATTGTCCAATAAAGTATTACTGTGTATTGTAATATCCCTATTTGCATCAATACAAATGTAAATATACACATATATTAACACACACACATATGGAATTATACATGTAGAAGGACAGAATCTAAAACCCCTGCACATGCTTAAATAATGCTAAATGAGTGACTTCATCTGTACCAATCCCAATTCACAGTAGCCACTAGAGATCACTAATAAGATAGGCAGATCCTGTGAATGTGAGTGAAAAGGCTGAGAAAACACATAAGGGAAATTCCCTTAAAGAAACACAGTCATCTATGAAAGTGTGGGTTTTCAACACATGTAGGAAGTAATTTTCCTAACAGTCAAAGGGAGATAGATGGTTTCTGGATTTGCTAAGGGATATAATATATTTATCACTTTACTTGTGTGCACTTAAAAAGAAGTGCTTAAAAGCTCTGTTTTTTTATGCCTATAACGTTACAAAAAGTTTATAACTGTTTTTTCCCCTCTGCAGCTCATGAAGACAATGCATTTTAATTACAGGGTGTGCAGTGTCTCATAGTAACCACTTGGAGCAACACTCTGCAACAGGGTGTTTGAGGTCACTGATTGGTTAATTTGAAACTGTCTGTGTATTCATGAGCTACAGAGGGCAGACCCAAACAGGTACATTTTGTATGAATTTAGAGAGAAAAAAAGAGCTTAAAAGCATTTCTTAATAATATAAAGTACATAAAAATAAATAGATACAAAGGTATATAATATTCCTGGAAAATCCAGAAACCTTTCATGTCCCTTTCGAGCACTTATGTTGCTAGTTTCAATCATTTTACATTTTATGTATTTTTGTGCGCTTCTTGCAGCCTTTTTATAGTCCACTGATTTGCTTTGGAACAGATCTCTCTGCAAGACACTTTGCCACCATAAATCTAGGCATAACCTTAGATTTTTTTCTATTCCAATTCGCTTTCCAATAACGTGGAAGAAAAATCTTTTTTGAAATTATACAAATACTGATACACAAATGCTTTTTTTAAACCACAATGACATGAGTGTTTTTAACCAAACAAATATGATTTTCTGTAAAGTCTACTGATACAGCTCAACCCGTTCCTATAAGTTAAAGAATGATAGCCCACTTCAATGTAATCCATTTATACATGACTGGCAGCAAGATGACTGGGTATCAATGACAGTAAAAGAACAGAAATATAATTTACACACACAGATAAAAGAATAGGACAGGCCTGTGATAGCCTTTATAGACCGCCTGGGTGGAAAATATTTCTAGATCATCCAGGATTTAATAGTAATATACTTGCAACTCTTTAATGATAGTTTCTCTCAAGACCAATACTTGTGCAGTATTGAAGAAAACATGACTAATGCCTTGTTATATTTATGAAGACTCTGTCCTGTCCAGTCCTTTGCATTAGAAAAGTATTTTCAGAATTTTAAACCTCTCAGTCAAAATCATAGAGCAAAGTTTTATGTATTTTAGAGGATCTTGACAATATGAAGTTTTAAAGGAAACTATTAATCTGCTCCTGACCACTGTTTCCTGGAAGAGATAAGGCCAGGAAGTTGGAGGGGTGGGGAGAGGTCTTCCAGTAATCCTTGCCTGATACCCGTGACCTGTCACATTTCTCTGATCTGATATCAGACTTATTTAAATATTCCATTTTATTTAAACATTGACAAGAGAAGTTAAAAGGTGCCACTCAACTAAATAGTCCCATAACACATCATGCTGTACACTTGCAGAAATATTAATCTCATGTTTGATCTGACTTTATTAACGCATATGATTGAATACACACAAATAAAATATACAATCATAGTTATTCTGGGCTAAACTGCTGAAGTTTAGATAAACAGAATATGATCATAAACTATGCAATACCGAATTCATTTGCTCCAAAAACTGGAAGCATTGACCTCAATGCAATGAGGAATGCAAAATGAAAAATAAAATGACTCATATTGCGATTACTTTGTTTTTGTATTGATTAACCTCATCCCCGCACTTCCCTTATGCTGTTCTTTCCCAAATACGTTGGTTCTCCCAAACCAATATTGGCAGCTTTTCAGGTCACTTCCTCTATGAGAAACAAATCACTTTCCTTTTAAACATGACATCATTGGCTGTATGTTCCCTGTATTCCTAATCTTAGCAAGGATACTTCTAAGCAAATGTCAAATTTATATATAAATTACTATATACATTTTGTAATTATTTTTTCTATGAATAACTTTGCTTTAAAAAATACTCTTCAAAACACTGATGGACAACATAATACGTGGAGCTACTCATACAAACCTGATGGAGACTTATGCTTATACACTATTATCTATCTGGATACACACTTGATATTGTGTACATGCTAAAATACATGTGTGTGTGTATGTGTGGTTTGTGTCACCTAAGGAATGTTTGTCTGTTGGAATCTGAGATAAATCTTGCCTGCTGGATAATAGGATGGTTCTTGTAGGCTTTCCAGACTGATTTTTTGTTCAAAATATTGTTTTTGTGCATGCTTATAAACTTGTTTTGGCACAATATATGGCATTTCATGAACATGTTCTACCTGATTATTATGCAGTTTGAGAGGGCTGAAAATTCATTTAAAGGACCATAGCATTCCCATATTTACAATATGCTGTCTTGAAGAACTAATTTAGATAATGGAAAAAAAAATTCAGTAAATAAAAAAAAAAACACTGGGTTTATTAACTACTATAAGCAATTATGCTTAATTGTGAGCCAAAACTGTTGGTACTGCTGATCTATTTCTACAGGTGAGATGATACATTTACACAAAAATGTAAAATATTGTAATCGAAATGACTGCCTATATTTTGACTTAAAAAACTTTTCAAATGTATTTAGTTTAAAAAATATTTATATATAATAACGTTATCCTTTATATTAATATTGTGGGTGTGTCGGACAGGATATTACTACTATTTATTTTCTTTTCCCCATAGGAGTCTATCTTCTGATTATTCTTGTTCTATGTCCCGATATGAGCAGGATGAATCCTAGGTTAATGTGTGATCGTCACCTCATTCAACTGTATGTGAACCGAACCCGGATCATGGAGAGAAATGTGGTGAGAGAAATAAAGTTATAGTTGTGGAATACTAGATATTTTTGCTTTGCTATTATGCCACTATAGACATAGGAATATAAAAGGGAAGGGAAGAAGAAGAAGAATGAAAACAGATAAAGCAACACTGACACACAATTACAGTTAATCTAAAGGGCCACACTCAACAAAAAATGTTTGAAAAATATAAATATAAATAAGTTCATAATTACGCAGGAAAAAGTAATACATCTAGTTTTTAATTAGAAACAAAATAATTTTGGATGCCTCCGCAGAACCCTTGAGAGGTCCATGATACATTGGTAGAGTTTGTGTGTGTGTGTGAAGGGGATAATTATTGTTGCAGCAAATAATGCAAGGAGTCTACTTCTGGGCCTATGAGAGGGAAGGGGTGTGGTGTATATTTACATATTTTCCAATTATCTTTAAAGAGGCACTGTGTTCCCTCATTCACTGAATGGATTCCTTTCCCTGTATTATTCAAAAATTCAGATTTTCCCCAAAACATTTTTATGTCCATGGCATACACAGCTGCTAATATAATAATTTAGTTTGGTTCATACTTTACAATTAAGTGTCTGTTTTTCTTGAACTGCAGTGGTCCTTTGATTATTAAATATTTATTATAGTATTAAATTAACTGTTTGTAATGTTATTGATGAGGTCTGGACCATTGCTAAATTAACACTAATTTTAATGTAAACTATATTATTTATATTGATTCATATGTTTGAAGCAGGGGGGTATTTAGGTTTTATGTTGCCCTATGCTCATTCAGATTTGTGCACCCCCATTTGCTTCTTGTGCTTTCTTCTTGTTATAGTACAACATGGAGGTTTATATGTTTTATGTATATGTACAATGTGGCACAAAGTTTCAACCACAATTTCAATTTTTTTTTTACTACATAGAGATATTTCTGTGCAAACATTAATCCATAACACAGCACTGGCATCTTCAGGCAGTCTCCTGCCCCCTGAAAAGGTACTACCCTAGGCCTGGGCATAGTGGGCATATGCAGAAGTACACCACTGGTTTAAAATGTGTCCCTTAGAAACTGTGATGCTGTGCTTGATGCAAAATTCAAGCAATATTAATTTCAATTTACAATTGATATAAGCAATACTGACAATTGATATACAATTAATACCATACAATTGATATTTTCAGGTACAGGGTTTACTTTCCTATGAATATACTGTATAATATGAGTGCAGCATCACTGTTATCCAAAGAAAAACTTCAAAGAGGAAAATCATAATAAGAATTATTGTATATAATAAAATGGATACAAACAGTTAATTTGCAGTCAAATAATTAATCACTACAGTGCACCTTTAATAAAGATTTTTTTTCAGGGAGTTAAAAAATTATTTTAGTAAACTGTCCAGTCTTATTATGATTAGTATGATTGTGGTGGCTTGCATGTTTTCTTCTGTATCTATTGCCGAAAAGAAACCTAGTTTAGTATAAAATTAACAAAAATAAATACCCTAAGGATCAGTTCGCTATATAGAGCAATGTAGGTCTTATTAAAGGGACCCTGAAATCACCATATGTTCTCTGCACCCTAAGATAGAGGTTTGAAAAGCATATGAAAAAAGGTGCTTTCCTTTTGAAAATTGCTAACATAACAGAGTTAGTGATATTAAGTTGCTTCTAACCTGCCCATGCATTCTCAGAGTACATAAGAAGCTACACTGGCTGGTGGAACCAATTAGAATCATGTGTGCCGGTTGTGACATGCATTGTTACACTTCCAATATTTTGCTATTAGATATATTGTTATTTTTCACTTATCACCAAGCATGTAGCATAAACCATATGGTTAAGCCCCAAAAAATTATTATATAGAAATAGTAATTTTTACTTTGGTGTCATTCTAAAATGTGAAATATATATCAACTGTAAATGGGTTATATAAACAAATATGGGTGTCGTAATACTGAATAGTTAAAGTGTTTTATTTCCACTGGTAAAGAACCTTATTTATTTCCTTTTTTGTTAAATAGTAATTGTTTTTTTGGTCACATATATATATAGGGTTGATATAAGACAAATAAAGACAAATAAGGCAGCTGTAATGCTTTTTTAAAATAGTTATTTTAACTGAATAAAAAATACAAAAAGACTTCAACCCACTAAACCACAGCTCCACATATTAAGCAAAGAATAAAGACATCAATAAAACTGAATCAGTGTGACAGTTACAGTCTTACTTATTAGCTATGCAGATTCTTGTGGGATGACTTCAGGAGGTATACACGCAATATCTAAGCTAAATAGTTATCATTTTGAAAATGGAAATTACTTTTACTCATCATTTTCCATCTGACAGAGCAGAATTCATATGATGACGTTAATGTCCCTTTAATGTTTTGATTCAAAATTTTGCATTATCTCACACAACAAAAGATACAATGCACTTATTATTATTCCTAATCAAACATGTCAGCTGAAATACACACATTTAACAACTTGTAATGCCATTACTTACTTGTAATGCCATTATTTTGCTCAGCTGCAGATGTCCTTTGTTAAGAGAAATGCACAGTAAAGATGTAAAACTGTATTCATGTAATATGATAGAGATTTGGGAAGCAGCAGATCTGGTTCTGGCCATGTTCCTTGAATACAGGTAGAAAATGATTGCTTCTTCTCTCCCAGGACCTTAGCTCTCAATCACTGAGCTCATTCAGCTTCTCAGTTCAGGAGCTCACTCAGTCTCTTTCCTCAGACGGAGTGCCCAGACCGGTCTCAAATGCTGGAACCCATCACTCTTCCCAACGTTGAAGTTTCAATTGCAAAATGGCAGAATATGACGGTGAGTTGGATGCAGGGTTAGAGTATATTTCCTTAGTTAAATTGTCATTTATGCATGAATATAAGTTGTTTAAAGTAACTTCTCCTTATCCCAGTATTACGACTTAACTAAATACACTTAGGGCCTCATTCAATTGCTACTTACTGCAAAAAGTATCAGTAAGCAGAGATCTCAAGTTACTTCCCTGTTCAATTGTCTCCTACTTGCGTTCCCCAATCATGTTACTTACTGCAAGCTACTAGCCTTTGATCTTTAATGGCCGCAAGAGTTGTGGCCTCGAAAATCCCACTTCGCTATTCAATTGCTCCAATTCAATCTTCTGTCAAGCCCGTAAACGGCTAAACGCGAACGACAGGCTACTGGTACCAAAGAAGTCTTGCAAATGTCTTACTTTCAAAAAGTAGCACCAATTAAGCAAATAAAAACGCAATCCTGTACTTTTAAGAGAAGTGAGAGTGAAGTTTGGTCTTAGAATTAATAGCACAAGATTTTCCAGCTCGCAAATCGGCAAAAATAAATACTTTATTTCATGTTCAATTCTCGTCATAAAGTCCTCCAAGCCCGTAGGACTTTGGAATCCAACTTCCATTTTTGTTCAAAGTCCTACGGGCTTGAATAACAAATTATGGGCTTGGAGGTTATTCAAGCCCATAGGACTTCGGACAGAAATTATACATGAAATAAAATATTTGATTTTGGCGATGTGCAAGCTTGAGAATGTTGTGCTTTTATTGCTAATGTCACCCATTGTGTTCTCCATCATTTACAGTGCTTTACAGTGCTGGATTGAATTTATATTTGCATTTACAGTTCTCCGAGTTTGTGGGCTTGAAACACGAGTTAGGGCTTGCGGCCACAATCATGTTCAAGCACGCAAATGCCTACTGCTGATAGCATGGTTTACCGGCCAATTTAATAGGTAAGTTAAAGTAGAGCTACTGGAGCAAGTAAGCCAAAAATAGCAAATTGTAAAGTTACTTGCAAGTAACAGCCCCAAATTGAATGAGGCCCTAAGTCCCAGGAATGCTGAGAATTACTCCAGTCCATAATGAACGTCTCCGCTAAACTCATCTACCATACTCAACACTCGGTGTGTGCAGCACCCGCCTGTCAGTCACTCCACTGGCTTCCCATAGCCTCCAGAATAAAATGTAAAATCATTACCCTAAGGTTTAAAGCTCTCAACAAAAATTCACCCTCTGATATTTCTGCTTTTGTCTCAAAATACTCTCGCTCTGCTAATGCTCCTCTCATTCCCATCTTCAGGACTTTTCTTGTGCTGCCCTATTCTTTAGAACTTCTTGCCTCGCTCTACTAGACTATCCTCCTGCCTAAAATCCTTTAAAGCCTCACTAAAACCTACTCGGTTTAAAGGAGCTTATCACCTTCAACCTTAATATGCACATGTATTGTACCTCACCCTTCAATAACTCACCCATACCCTCAAGACTGTAAGATTGTGAGTTTTCAATCATGTTAGTTGCTTTAGGGTAAGCTCTCTGTATGCTTGAACTTGAGCTCAATAATAGGGTCTTCCATTCATTTGTAATGTGGTAAAATAGTTTTTGACTTTTATCAACGTTTCAAATAAAGGATAATAATGATAATAATAATAATAATAATAATAATAATAATAATAATAATAATGAAGAGGACACATACTTCTAGCATTACACAATATTAAACTCAAGAGAAGGTTAATCAGAAAGTCGGAACCCACAAATACTTTGAAAGAGATTGATAGGAAGACAAAGATGGCAGACCGTGCAAAACTGTTAAAAAGGTATATTTGGGAGATGTGTGATAGAAGAGGTTTCAAGAGAGAGATGAAGGGCCAGTGAACATCTATGGAAGAATAACTATATTAAATGTGCGAAGAGAAATCCAGAGAGCTATGATGAAGCAATGAAATGCTATTAAACGACAAATGTAACTCTTGTATTTTGTTCTGCCCACTAGGAAAGCCAGCAGCGAAATGAAATCCTCTCAGATCTAAACATACTATTGAATTCTACACAGTCCACAAAGACACCAGAGTGTATTTCCAAGCAGATTGTGAGACTTTCCCGCAGCATCAAAGAGATCCGCGGCATCATCAATAAGACAATGAAGTTTGTGAAAAGTAACTCATCTGACTCTCAAGAAATACCTCTTCCTATTTACACTTGCACCTTGGATAGCACAGATATTTTCAGACAATTTCTCAAATTGCTTAAAGGAAAGGTATCTCTTTTTATGAAACGCCTGAGAGAAGTCTCTTGCAGGTGACAAATACATCAACTGGACATTGTGGTGAAATGTTGGCACCTGGATAAAGGTACCAGCACAGAGCTCATGCATTCAAGCAGTGGATATGGTGACATTATCACAAACAATTGCAGAACATGACCTCCTTGGCCAAGTGCACATATGTAACAGACGGAGTGAATCCAACTATACCAAAGAACTACATACATTTCTATGAGTGTCAGACAAATAAGCTGTGGTTGGGCGCAATGTACTGGTATCAAGCAAAGAACTTTATTAATTTTATGATGTACATCCAAGTACGTGGGACAAATAACCACAAATTATTTGCTTTGAGAGGCAAAAACTTGAATGATTAAGAGTGCAGCTTTACTATGTGTATTTTTCAGCATGAATGTTACATGATTATGTAGAATAAGTATAATATCAGATACAACTTTTTTTTGTATTTCTTGACAGTTATTATTTTAGTAGAACAGTACAAATCTCTTCTTGAACTGTCAACAGCTCAAAGATAAAGATTTACATAAATAAAGAGATTGAAAGAATTAGTAGAAACTTTCCCAGGGTATAATGTAATTATATGACGGCCCTAGTACGATGAACTCTGTAATAATGAAGGTACTTGCCTTGTTAATACTAATATGCAAACTTTTATCACTATTACAGGGTGAGGCTGGAAAGCATTTACTGAAAAAAGTACTTGTGCAATATAAATCTGAACAGATAAGTAATTATTTTTAAACTTATTAAATATGAAATATTTAAAATGATACCATTGCCTAATTACAAAATAGATAAATGTGTTTATGATGCAGTAGGGAACAAACTTATCTGTGACACGAGCCAGGAAATCTGGTCTCTGTCATGCTACGTCTTTTTATTTGGTAAGTGCAATACTATTGTAACCTTTGAGCCACGTGATCTGCACTGTTTGTTTTCTTGTTTAGATTATTGATACTACAAACCTTCTTAAAGGGAAATGGAAGGTTTCTTGATTTCTTTAGGAAGATAATACACCTATATATCTATTTACCTTTATGTACTTTATTTTATTAAGAAGTGATTAAAAGCTCAATTTCTTTGTTAAAATTATTCAATTTGTACCTGTTTGGGTCTGCCCTCCACAGGTCATGAATACACAGTGCAGTGTTTCAATGTAGCCAATTATTGACCAATCTCAAGTAGCATGTTGCAGAATAATGCAGCTGATTGGTTACAGTGAGACAGTGCAACTGTACTTAGAAGTACATGGTCTACATGATCTGCAGAGGAGAGAATCCAGTAAGAAAGGATTTGTAAGATTTTAGGTAAAGCAAAGTAAATAAAAGTAAATAGAAAAATAGGTATATTATATTCTTACTAACATCCAGAAAAAGTCCATGTCCCATTTAATTCCAACTGGAGTAGGACATCACTAATTTTAGGCAGTGCTAAAATGTTTAAGGCATTAGGCATCCAGTAAATGAAAAGCACTGTTTTAATGGCAAGTACTAGCATCACTAATGCTGCTAAACTAAGAAAGACTGTATTATGTGAAGTAACTACAATGAAAATAAAAAGCTGTACACCCTTATTGAAATTGCAGGTTTTTGTGATGTTAAGCCAGATATCAAGAAAAATTATGTCAGATATTTTCCCATATTTAATGTGACTTGCAACCAAAACAAATAGCTATTTAAGAAAAATAATTAAAATACCCTGGTTGCATAACTGTACACACCTTTTCATAATGGGGGCTGTAGCCTTTCCCCCATTCAAAACCATATCCAATGTAGCATACACCTGCAATCGATGAAGGATATTCTGGTAAAACAGTAATACAGATCAGCTTTTCTTGTAGGATTCCCTTGAATCTTTCATGGTTGTATCCCATTGGTATAGCCGCAAGGAGCTGACAAAACAACTATGGGATGACACTGTTGAAAGGTATGGATCAGAAGAGGGGAATACATGAATGTCACAGGCATTGGATGTACTATGTAGCACTGTGAAGACTATTATCAATAAGTGATGACTATTATTATTATTACTCTTTATTTATAAAATGCCAACATTTTCCATAGAGCTATTTACAAAGTAGAATACAGCAAAGTCGGTACAATTAGCAAATTACAATGGTATATACAAATTCTAAGGAATGTAGAAATACAAGTTCATGTACAGTGTGATAGGAAACAAATGAGTCTGTAGATAGCTAGAGATCCCTACTCTGAAGAGCTTACAATCTTGAAAGTAAGATAGGGGTGTGATATGATACTTTATCAAGATATTTTGGTACAAAACCTGCTGGCCTCTGTCAGATAGCTCAAGATGAATTTTACCTTCCAACATGACAGTGACCCACATCCAATTCAACCAAGGAATGGCTTCAGAAAAGGAAGATCAAAGTTCTGGAATGACTCAGCCAGAGCCTAGACCACAATCCCACAGAAAAGCTCACAGGAGATCCTCCAGCAATTTGAAGGAGATTCCACTTTTTTTTTTTGCAAGGAAGAGACAATTTCAATAATTTTTTCTAATCATCTCAGTTTTTCTCTTGACTTTTGTTGGTGGCAAGGTCATATTAAAGATAGGAAAATGTCTAACAAGATTTATTTAAAACTTGCAATTATAATAAGGGTATGTAGACTTTTTTTTATATCTACTGTATATATCCACTCAAAATTGCATTTCCTTTTTTTCTGTTTGTAGTTTGTATTAAAATATATTTACATGCAAATATTAAATTGTTTCATCGTCTTCATCATCTATATGATTACAAAAAGAATTAAGCAGCCAGAGTCCAAACCATCTGTAGGATCCAATGGTATATAATAGAAGTAAGGAGCATCAGATTCTCAAGTGCCATTAACAGGAAAGGGTTTAAAGCAATAGTTGTTTGTTTCATTTGAAAGCTGGCAGTTAAAACTGTTCTGCTGTATTTTATAGGTTCCAGTGCTGAATATAATTATATATATATATATATATATATATATATATATATATATATATATATATAAAGAGTGAGGTAGCCGTGAATGTCCAGTAATCCAATTGAAAGGTATCACTATTCACTGCAATACTCTGATTATTCAACTATATATATATATATATATCATGCATATAGTTGTGAGCAGTGCGGTCTTGCCAAAGGAAACGCCATGTTAAAATCAAGCAAAGCAGCGCTCATTGCGCTGGTGGAGATGAGAGCCATAGGCGCTCATCCCTACGGCCCGCAGCAATTTTTAGGCAATGAGAGCCAAAGGCGCTCATTGAGCTGGTGGAGATGAGCGCTCATCCCCGTGACCCGTGGGACTTAGGCAATGACCACCGAAAGCACTCATTGCGCTGGTGGAGATGAGCGCCACAGGCGCTCATGCCTGCGACCCATGGGACTTAGCCAATGACCACCGAAGGCGCTCATTGAGCTGGTGGAGATGAGCGCCACAGCCGCTCATCCCGAGACACTCGACACCTAGGTAAAAAGTGTGCAGAAGGCGCTCACCACAACTTAGTGAAGCCTGCAAAATTACAAAACCGTACAACTTGGCGACGGCGGAGAAATTACGGCCCGCAAAAATACGCATTTAATGGCCAAACCGCCAGGGAGCCTGTGAGTGAGGTTGCAAGTTAATTCGAGGCATATTTTGGCTATTTTTCAATCGAAAATCATCAAAGCAGGAAAAAAAATGGAGGCCGAATTTTTTTTAACAAACTGAAAATGAGGCCGAAGGGTGTAAAACACAATCAAAGGCAGTAACACTTAATCAACACCAGTGACACTTAACCCAAGGTAGTAACACAGGGAGAGAGGCTTGCAATGCGCACCAAAGGTGCTCATCGTGGGGCTCGCAGTGAGCGTCCAAGGTTACCAAGTTTTGGCTCGCAACGATCCTGCTCAGAGGGGCCATAACCTCACATTTGGTGGCACACAGCATCACCATGGCTTCAAATTTTATTGCCGTCATTTTGTGAGGGACAAGTTGCTAATATATATATAACTGCTATGGATTTTATCTATAAGCAATAATAAAACTTTAGGAAGAGGCGTATGTTGCAGTAAGCTGTATTATGTGTTAAAAGATAGGCATTTCCGGCAGGTTTAAAGAAAGTTTAAAAAGTAGTTAATCCTTCATATAATTATTATTGTGGAGTCACACCCATGTGCGTGTGGACATAGCTTGTAAAATGCAGTGTAAGGGGTCACCAATTTGAAAGATTGCAACATACAGGGGAGCGGACAGAGAAATTAGGCATGGTTCCAGAAGATGACAAGGTGTTGGCTTGTTAAATGTAAGTGTACATTTTATATGATAAGTAGATTATAGAGGAAATAAATAAATACATCTTGTTAGAACATTTATATAAAATAATTTAAAAAATAGCCAAAAAGTCCCTTTAAGTATTTGCCGTTTGGTGAGTTAATAAAAATGAAAGAGTGATTGTTTAGCACCAATGTGCTCAAACAGACATATTCCTAAATCTGAACTTTTGGCATCTAGGATAACTAAAGGAACAAACACAAAGAAAATATATCAAGGATAATAAATATAAAAATAAATAACCTTTTAAACTAATATCAGGTGTATATGAAATATGCTTTCTTAATGCAGTTTATGAATCAATAACACCAAAGATAATTTATCAGATAATGCTCGGTGCTTACAAGTAGTAAAACATTTTCTTTCTTTCACCTGCATGCTGCTATATGAAAATGTATAGTTACTATTTATAATTACACTTAATGCCCTGCTAAGATAATGGCCACATAGAGGCTTAGGTGACTTGCTGCTGTGTGAGTTATTACACATTATTAAATTTTACCTATTCCTATATAACATCTGTAGGGACGATTTATACTCAGTGCTGCTTCTTTTTCTTCCATTAACTGCATTTTGACCTACTGTCTTATTTAGCCCATTGGTAATATATTACTTTTACATTGTTAAGAGCTAGCTGTAAACCATTGCATTGTGACAAAATATGTAATATGTGTTTTCAATATGAAAATGATTTTGTAAAATATTTTGTATTATATTTTCCTATGTATCAAGAAATATTAATATGTTTAGTGGTTTAAAATGATAGTAATAAAAGCAGATGTCACTGTTTGATGTGGAGCCACTTACAACATTACAGGGAGAGCCTTTTTTACAGTTGGTTGGTGTGATTCATCCCCCTAGATAGGAACAATTTATTAAGCAAAAAAACAAACAATGTGCAAAACATATTATTGCACAGCACACAAAACTCTTATATTTATAATAACCAATCATAATTACCCAATTCAAGTACATATAGATGGGTTCAGAACTGTATATAATATATATATATATATATATATATATATATATATATATATATATATATATATACATACATACATACATACATACATACACATATTGTGTCAGTTGGTATTGAGTGGGTTTCCAGTTCCTTCTCCATTGGGGCACAGCATACGGCTCCTGGTATTCCTAGGTGGTCTCCCATCCAAGTACTGACCAGGCCCAACCCTGCTCGGCTTCATGGCGGTATGACCTTTTGGTTCCTGGAATGGGAATCAAACCCAGTTTGTTGTGGTGAAACATGACTCCTAACCACTGGACCACCAGGGAACCCACATATATATTACCTAAGTATAATAATATGTATTACACATAATGCATTTAATAAAACGCTCCTTTCCTGCTAGTGGGTTGACACATACTGGTAGAGAGATGTTCCTTATGTCATATTGTAAGTGGAGCCTGCCTAGCTGTGTCCATGGCCCCGGATCCAACAGTGAGATCATCGGTGCATTTCCTGCAAGATAAGCTAAACAATGTGGATGAGGTTTTACATAATGGATGTTAGAAGCAAAGTGGCAAAATAAAGTAATTGCAAAATGTTTAATATAGTTCACTTACATTTCTATAAAAAATATGGAAGAGATACATTTTGATGCAATGTTAAACACATTTTCCAGAATTCAGGATTCAGAATTTATTTAATAAAACTTTGGGACAGTCTTATCTAACCATATCCAAGGCATGCTTGAACTACTATACTATATTTGGCCCACTGCTTCACGTATTCACCACCTTTTCTCTTTCTGGAAAACAGTATTTTTGCACTTTACCTTATATATATATATATATATATATATATATATATATATATATATATATATATATATATATATATATATATATATATATATATTTCCTATTTTCTGAAAATACTTCCCTCCTGAACTTTATTAAATCCCGTAAAAAGTTTTATCATGTCATTTATATTCTTTATTTCCGATATTTGAAGAAACATGTATTTTCTTTGTTCGGTATTTGATAATGTTTAAAATTGTGTTCTTTTTTTAAATGTAGATCCTATTGCAGATTTAACCATTTTAAGTGTGCAACTGCTCTGGGGGGCAGTGGCAACCTCACCCAGTGTGCATCCTGTCACATGTATGCACTGCTGGAGCAGCTGTCCCAGGGTCCATACCTCTGTGACATGTGTGAGCATGTTGCCTATCTTGAAGCTCAAATTGGACAATGTGAGAGGAGAATTGAAGCACTTAGTGATATTGCTCCACTGAAAAGCCAGTTGGTGCTCACAGTTTAGCTGGGTCTAGCATGGAGGGTGGAAATGGGGCTAGTGAGGATGTCCAGGGAGGTAGCTGGGTTACAGTTACAAGTGAATCAGGGGGTCAGTAGGAGGAGGAAGGCCAGTTCTGAGTTGGCAAACACCAGCAGATTTACCAGACTGAGTGAAACTGTTGGGGATGTCAATTCAGGAATGGCAATGCCAGATAGAGCTGTTCCCTCTAACAGCCGGGAGAACAGCTCTACTGGAGGAGAGGGAGGGCAGAATAGGCAGAGCAACAAACAGGTTTTGGTTGTAGGGGACTCTATTATTAGGAAGGTAGGAAGAGTGATTTGTCTCGCAGACCCCAGCAACCCTGCAGTTTGATGTCTGCCAGGTGCTGGAGTTCGGCAAGTCGTGGATCAAGTCAATATATTATTGGGAGGAGCTGGAAATGATGGTCTTGAAACATATTTGTAAGTGGGAGATGGAGTGTTATAAAAATGATTATTTGGAACTAGGAAACAAGCTTAGGGCAAGGACCTCCAAGGTAGTATTTTCCAAGATATTATCAGTGCCACAAACACCCAGGGAGACAGAAGGAGGGTTTAGGTGTTTTAGAGTAATGGGCTGACTTTTCTCTTTGCTACACTCTCTATAGCAGTGATGGATTGCACCTTAATTAAAAGGGAGCCTGTGTGCTAGGGGAGAGAATGGTATAAAAGCTGGGGGAGTTATTAAACTAGTAGGTGGGAAAGAGACTAGATAGAAGTAATGGAATAGAAAGTGCAGAGAGGGTAAGGGATGCATTAACTACTCATGAAGAAGGGGGCGGTTGGTATATTAAATAGGGAGTTCATTGTAAGTAATTTAAATACAGTGGCAAGTACTTCAAACCTACAGATACATAGCAACTTAAATCTTATGTTTGTTAAAACAAGAAGCTTGCCAGGGAAAATGAGCAAGCTAAAACTATTAGCAGTAAAAGAGAACTGGCATTTGATAGGCATTGTTGAAACATGGTGGGATGATTCTGATGACTAGACTGTTATTTAGGAAAGATAGAGGCAACGGAAGAAGAGAAGGAGCGATTTATCTGTATGTTAAGTCTGAGAATAAATATGTATGGTGGACCTAGTAATAGTGTTGAAACCATATGGGTAGAGTTAAATAGTGTAGAACAAATTTGAAAAAAATATTGTATATGCTATATATCCCCAAATATAATTGAAAGTGAGGAACTGCAATTGTTGCTACAGATTGTAAGTGCAGCTAAGCATGGTCAAGTTATACAAGAACCTACTAGGCTATCTTGAATGTTGTCATCACAAATAATATTGATATAGTATCAAATGCTGAAATAGGGAAACCCTTGGGGAACAGTAACAGTAACACAGTTTCATTTGAGATTGAATTAAAAAACAGAACTGTAAGGGGCCAACAAAAGCTCTGAATTTCAAAAGGGCAAATCTTAATGGATTGCAGGCAACAATACAACATATAGATTGGGACAAAGAACTAACAGATGAAAATACTAAAAATAAATGGACAACAGTTAAAGGCTTACTAAATATACATAGTATCAACATATACCATGTGGTTATAAAAGTAAAATGAGTAAATCATATCCCATATGGCTTAACAATGATTTAAAGATCAAGATAAGGGGGGGAAAAACAGGCATTTACAGGATACAAAAAAGGGCAGATTTACTTGGGTACAAGATATTTATAAGGCTTGCGAAAAACTTATTAGTTTGGCTATAATAGAAAATGAAAAGTTAATTGCAAAGGAAAATAAGAGGGCTGTATTACATAATCTGCAGAGATCTTGGAGCCCAGGAAAATAAAATCTGTCACTGCCTCTATTTCTTCTCCATCTCCATCTAACTGAAATTGTTGTTTGCCATGATCTTCAGCTTTTTACATTGAGCAGCAGGTCAGCTTTTGCGCTCACTTATTTCACCCTCATCAATAGGCCCTTTAGTTCCTCCTCACTTTCAGCCATCACAGTAGTATCATCTGCAAATCTGAGATTGCTGATATTTGTCCCAGCAATATTAATTCCAGCTTTGATGTATTCCATGTATAAGTTTAATAAATAAGGTGACAATATACAACCTTGTCGCACTCCTTTCTCGATCTTGAACCATGCAATTGATCCATGTTCGGTTCACACCATGTCTTCTGGATCCACATCCAGATTTCCCAGGAGGCATATGAGATGGTCTGGTATCCCCATCTCTTTAAGAACTTGCCACCTTTTGTTGTGATCCACAAAGTCAACAGCTTAAGAATATCCTATGAAGCAGAGGTAAATGTTTTATTGGAATTATCTTGCTTTCTCTATTACCCAGTGGTTTGCACATCTGGTATTTCTTGGTCCATATATTGTTGGAGCTGAGATTGCAGGATCTTGCTGGCATGAGAAATGAGTGCAATCGTTTGATAATTGGATCACTGTATGGCACTACATTTTTATTAAGAATTGGACAGTAGACCTTTCCAAATCTACTGGCCAAACTTGTTGGCATAATGTAATCAACACTTTCAGTGCATCATCTTGTAGGATTTGCACAATGATCTGCTTTTATTTCATGACTTCCTGTCACATGTCTTTTGGAAGGAATTGCATGATATTTGCTAAGAAGTATTACATGGCTAGATCAGTGCATTTAGTGGATACTGCAATGACAATAAAATTATTTTTTTATATAATGTAGGTCATTTTTTTTGTAATATTAATCTTGCAAACATTAAATTGATTGTCTCATCCACTATTTGTTAACATCTAAATCTATATGTGATGTGTTCACACATAAGATGTAGCTATGTATCTGTATGTTGTTGGTGTGCACCGTATATAGTTTACTTACAGTATTGGAAAGCACTGCTTGGAGATAAACAAACTGCAATATTCTATTTCAGAACTACCTGATAAAGAAAATAAAAAAAAAACCTCTCAGTCACCTACTAAGACACAGGGACTGATAATGGAGTCACTCTAGCAGCAGGTAGGGAGATGGGTATGGTGGAGAGGAGTATTGGGAGGAATCTAATCTGGTGTGATAGATGGATTGGCTTCAGAGTTCTATTAGACCATAAAAATGCCTGAATATAAAAAAATGGTCTCATTATTCTGTATTATTAGTATTAACATCACATCAAACATATTTCTGTGCATTTCCGAGCGAAATTATTAGTCATTGTTTGTCATCAGCAACATAGCATTTCTGACTCCCACAGTGCTGACGTCTGCAGCAACCTCTTTCCACATCCTTGCCCTCTGACCAGCTCTATCCTCACAGCACCCATGGAGGATATGCGACTAGTTATGGATGGTGTTTTGGAGGTCATTAAATTACTTCTGGTAGCAACTGAGGGTCCTGTGCTTCTTATCTACCTAGTGATCACCTTACTGTTCCTGGGATGAGAATTTTCCCAAGCTTACCCTGAGACCTTAGGCACATCCTCTCTTCCCCCACTAATCCCAGTGGTCGCCTATCCCCTTCTCTCCTCCTCTCTCAAGGACTTCCTCTATCTCTCCAACTCTCCACTCATCTGTTCCTCCCCGCCTTTCCTCTCTCCTCCCTCCATCTCCAAACAAATAAAGCAGTCACACCACTCATTCACACAAACACATCCACTCATGTGATTAACAGAAAAAATGTGTCAATGTGTTTGTAAAAAAAAATGTGTCAGGGGGTTTGTGTGGTGCCCATGTAGTATGTGGTATGTAATAGGAGTATGCTTGTTGTATGCATTAGGTGGTATATAGAAAAGGGACATGGGTGAGGGGTGTATGTCATGGTCGGGTGGGTATAGGGTAGATTGAATAGGTGTCAGGTAAGGCATGAACTCTTTTGGTGAATTTGCATGTAAAATATAATGTAGCAACATAAACAGTACCTATTATCTCAATCACATTAAACCTATCATTCACTGCTCCAATTTAAAATTTATAAATAAGTTTATACTTATTTCCAATATTTAGCAGATACATTTTATATGTGTTTGTACATGCACCCTAACTATTCAACTGCTCACAAATGAGGATGAATGAGGCTTTTCCTGCTCTTAATAAACTCACATTGCATGGCAGTACATAATAGACCACATATTTAGAACTGTACAGCTAAACCCAGTTATCCAGTTATACTATAATATGGATATGTGCTTTACATTACAAACCTCAGTAGTGAAAAACAAGGGTCAGGTTCATGTTGCTAAATGGTAAAATTTAACTTATTAAACATACTAAATACATTTTTCAATTATATGTAGGAAAACAAAGGTATATATAAACTATATTTGTGTCTAGGCTATGGATCTAATATAAAAAGAATTATAGTGAAAAGGCTAATGTAAAAAAATAATATGTGGATAGTTACCTCTCACCCACATATCCTCTTTTGCATTGTGCTATAGATTGACCAAAAGAGAAAAAAACACAAATGTGACAGGGTCAGAAGTAAGTAGGTTTGCATGCATATAGAGATTTTTTTATATGCCAGTATCTAATTATTTTTAAAAAAATGTGTTACTCGTATAATTTCTACTTACAGTTGCGCTCAAAAGCTTGCATACCCTTGGTGAATTTGTAATATATGTACCATTTTTAAAGAAACACATTTCTTTTATTTCTTATAAGATTATATATATATATATATATATATATATATATATATATATATATATATATAATGATTGCCAAGTACACCTTTCCAAGCTTCTGAATCCTTGCCTACTCTGGCACTGAAGTCGCTGAGAATGATGACCTTGTCATCTGCAGGGACGTTGTGTTCAAGATTGCGCAGGTCGGTGTAAAACCTGTCCTTTTCTGCAGGATCCGCTTGAAAAGTTGGGGCATAGACACTGAAAATTGTAGCATGCTGTTTGTTTTGAAGTGGGAGGCGCATACAAATGATGCGGTCAGAGTGACCCTTTGGCAGTTTATCAAGTTTGGAGGCGATATGGTTCCTGACCATGAAGCCCACACCAGAGAGACGTTTCTCATTTTCTGGCTTCCCTGACCAATAGACAGTATAGCCTGCCCCATGTTCCTGAATGCTTCCTTCCTCTTGGAGGCGGACTTCACTGAGGGCAGCAATGTCAATAGACAGCCTTGATAGTTCGTGGGCTATTAGAGCAGTGCGTGGTTCTGGGTGAAAACTGTCTGTTGTGTTAAGCATAGCTCTCATGTTCCAATATGCAAGTATCAGTCCAAGTACACCTTGTGAGGCAGGTGTGAGCCTTTTCTTTTTTACAGAGTTTCGGCCGCATTTGAGATGCCCGCGGCTAGCCAACTGGGTGAAGTAGAGACAAGCTTCTTTAGGACACCTTTTCTAGTCCCCTCTCCATGTGGAGCAAGCAGTGCTGTCCCTAGAGAAGGTTGCTTGGTCGTTTAGGATGCTGCTGAATTGATGCCGTCATCTCCTAGGTCAGCATCAGGCAACCCATACACTTGAACCGCCTGCATGCAGGATTGAGACTGTGGCTTCCACTTGCCGTTTCGCCCCTTTCCCGTCATCGCTGCAGGGCTTTAAAATGTTGATTGTTCTAGATGTAGACGTGGCCCCTTGGGACTGTGAAATAAAGTTTTTAGGTGAGATGCAGTGTGAGCAGTACTGGCCCCACCCTTTACACTCGGGGGTTCATCTGTCATGGCCTAGCAAGCTTGGACAGTGACAGTAAGGTCCTCGAGTCGTAGGTGTCCTTCCTACCCATCTGGTTATACCGCTAAAAATTCGGTAGCGCCATAATGTAGCAAGCTTGAAAAACGGGGGGCGCCAACGAGAAGTTGTTGCTACGGACACAGTATGTAGGAAAGGCCATATGCAATGACCTCCTGATTGGCAAGCCAGCCAGTGGTCACACGACAAGCAGTACACCGGAAAAGGAGAGGCAATGTATTGCACATACACTTTCCCTGGGCGAGTGGGCCATGCAGCCCAGGTCACCCACCCGCCATATTCAACTGTAAGTTATAACAGAATGACACAATCATAAAACAAAAATACAAAAATTAAATGACCCTGTTCATTAGTTCTTAATACTGGGTATTGCCCCCTTTAGCATCAATGACAGCGTGCAGTCTTTTGTAATAGTTGTCTATGAGGCCCCTAATTGTTGCAGGTGGTATAGCTGCCCATTCATTTTGGCAAAATGCCTTCAGGTCATGTAAAGTCTTTGGTTGTCTTGCATGAACCGCACGTTTGAGATCTCCACAGAGCGGTTTGATGATATTAAGGTCAGAAGATTGTGATAGCCACTTCACAACCTTCACCTTTTTCAGCTGTAACCACTGGAGGGCCAATTTGCCTTGTGATTAGGGTCATTCTCATGCTGGAAAGTCCAAGAGCGTCCCATGCACAGCCTTCGGGCAAAGAATGCAAATTGTCTGCCAGTATTTTCTGATAACATGCTGCATTCATCTTGCCATTAATTTTCACAAGATTCCCCGTGCCTTTAGAGCTCACACTACCCCAAAACATCAGTGAGCCACCACCAAGCTTCACAATGGGGATGGTATTTGTTTCACTATAGGCCTAGTTAATCCCTCTCCAAACATAGTGCTTATGGTTGTGACCATAAAGTTCTATTTTGGTCTCGTCATTACAAATTACAGTGTGCCAGAAGCTGTGAGGCGTGTCAAGGTGTTGTCGGGCATTTTTTGTGGCATTGGCACAGTAATGGCTTCTTTCTGGCAACTCAACCATGCAGCTCATCTTTGTTCAAGTATTCCTTGAAACAACCACACAGTATTTTTCCAGAGCAGCCTGTATTTCTCCTGAGGTTACCTGTGTGTTTTTCTTTGTATTTTAAACAATTCCTTTGGCAGTTGTGGCTAAAATCTTTCTTGGTCTACCAAACCTTGGCTTGGTATCAAGAGATCCCCAAATTTTCCACTTCTTAATAAGTGATTGAACAGTACTGACTGGCATTTTCAAGGCTTTTGATATCTTTTTATATCCTTTTCCATCTTTATGAAGCTCCATTACCTTGTTACATAGGTCTTTTGACAGTTCTTTTCTGCTCCCCATGGCTCAGTATCTAGCCTGCTTAATGCATCCACATGAGAGCTAACAAACTCATTGACTATTTATACACAGACACTAATTGCAATTTAAAAAGCCACAGGTGTGGGAAATTAACCTTTAATTGCCATTTTAACCTGTGTGTGTCACCTTGTGTGTCTGTAAGAAGGCCAAACATTCAAGGGTATGTAATCTTTTGATCAGGGCCATTTGGGTGATTTCTGTTATCATTATGATTTAAAAAGGAGCCAAACAACTATGTGATAATAAATGGCTTAATTTAATCACTATCCTTCAATAAAATATTTTTTTTGCATGGTCAGTCATATTGTCAAAACAAATACCAAATACCAAATGTAACAATTTCTACCAGGGTATGCAAACTTTTGTGCACAACTTTATACTTACTGTCTGTAAGTAATTAATATTAAACTGAAAAAAATACATACAGTGGATTCTTTAAATCAATTCAAACATCATTGGATTTCTTCAGGAGACTGGACTTGCATCAAAAAGTTTTGTTTGCATTAGGAAACGCCCAGTCTGGCCTGAATTATAACAGAGTATTAGTTTATTATAACATGCTTAACTAATGATAACATAAGAACAGAAATTAGACTATATCTGCACAAAGTAAGTGTTACGCCTGCCAGATTTGGGGGACTATGCTCACCCCAATTCTCTCTCTCTATGGGTCGCAACTTTTTGTTCAGATCTCAACACCAGCAGACACTTCAGATGACATTATCATTTCTGAAGAGACAGGCACCATCAGACACCTTTTCTTAGGATCTAAGAATCACACACCATGTACCTTTGATTAGTACAAGCAGACTCCGACACCACCTTTGTTTAGTGTGTCTAAAATCCGACTGGCACTTCTTTATTGTTACAGAGATATCTAAAAACACACAAAGATCTCACTCTAACCACATGCCTAACCCCTCCTCTTGTGGGCAATAGCTTGTGACACTCTCACCACCTGGGAGATGTCTATCCCATGATATATCCCCCATCTCTTACCTGCCAGATCTCAACTTACAGGGTTATAAAACAAAACTTCCCCCTTCTAGACTAAAGCCAGAGGATTCGTGCGTGGTTGCCTCTCAAAGCCATATCAATTCTTTAGAATTATTTAACCCTTTGTATACCCCAGATATTACTGCCTACTATCCTACTTCTAATACAGATACAAGCCCTCATTCAATTGCAATTTGGCCAATTGAATAGGGGTCTGAATAAGCACATAACATATTTTTTTAAAGAAATTTTTAGTTAGTAAACATCTATCCAAAAGCAAGGTTTTCATTAACTAAAAACGTATTTTAAAAAAAAATATGTTATGTGCTTATTTAGAGCACTATTCAATTGGCAAAATCGCAATTGAATGAGGGCCACAGTATTTTAATGTTAATCAATGACAGAACTATATGCACTTATTACATCCATAATATATCACTACATGTATGCATTACACCATGATATAAATGTTAAGCAAGTTGTTAGTACCTTCTAACCACACAAACAAATAACTGATGAACCCCATACAGTCCAGTGGGCACTTCTGTTCATAACAGTAAGCAATAATGATGAATTGCTGCTTGAGAAAATGCAGGTATCCCAGTACAATGAAAGGAAACATGAAACCTAAGAAACACAATAAAGCAAATGATTTGCTCTGTTAACCTGGAAGATAGAAATGTAGCAATCAGAGCATACAGCTCAAGTAGCATCTTTAGTGGAAACTGTTAAACAAGAGAGTGTGGTGGTTGGAAAGGTTGCGGTAATAACAGAGATCAAAAACATGTTTTAATATGTAACCATTGTTTCAAATATGGCAATGACACTCACTGGTTGAAGGGATACAGGATTCTGAGTACACAAAAGTTTTGGGGGAAAAGATCAAAGATTGTGACCACAGGACAGGCCATGGCCTTCTGGGACACAATGTGACATAGCTCTGAAGTCTATAATTCACAATTAAATGCAGAAAGCTCCAGCCAAACCAGGATAAGTACCACAAAGTTCCCAGCGGTAATGATATAGCACAACAGTGTGTCAAGAACACAAGCACAAGTATGAGTGAAAAACTGAAATCAAGACACATGTACAAATGAAGCTAGTCACTGAGATAATGAAAGATGATAAACTGTTGAAAGTGAAGGCTGCAAATTGCACAGAAATAATTTTTCATGGATAGGTAGAAATTATTTTTTGTTTGATTGGACCAAAAATGACTTACCAAACAATTGTGCCAATATTAGTCATCAAAGTGCTAGTAGAAAAAAAGATCATTCCTTTTAATGCAATAGAGGAGTCAATGAAAATGGCACCCAAAATGAGGAGAACCGAGAAAATGTGAGCTTACTGAGAAATTCATTTAAGCTTGGAAATTAAAAAGCAGAGCTTTTGCTGAACCTAAGCCAAAAATCACACTGAAAGAAATGATCTTGTAAATATAGTAAATATTGCTATAATCGTACCAATAGGACAGATCAGCTGCCCTGTTATAAAATATTCCAAACTAGCAACTTGCCCGTCAAAAATGACGGGGCAATAAAATTGTAATGCAGGTAATGCTGTTTGCCACAGAAAGTAAGTGTTTTGGTCGTGTAAGTACCTTGGGCGCTCATTGCGAGCCTCTCGGTTGGTGTATTTTTTTTTATCAGAGCAGCTTTTGCGCTCATTGTAAGGTCTACGCTGATCTCCTTTTGGTGCTCATTACGAGCCTCTCCCCTGGTGTACTTTATATCCTCTGAGCACCTTTGGCGCTCCTTGTAAGGCGCGCGGTGAAGGCCTTTGTCGTTTATTACGATCTTGTGGTGTGTTTTTTTTTTCTGTATATGTATTTTTTAATGATAATTAATTAATTATTAAATAGTCATTGTAATTAATATATGCAGCAAACAATGTGCTGAAGAGCTAACAGTATGTTTGGATGTTCCTGCAGCATACAATGTAGATTTGCAGTTATTGAGCTGAAGTGTAAGTGTCAGGAATGTGTGAAGTGCTGTGAGGACAAACCATTTGTTTAGCTGTGTAATTCCTTATTTTGTAAGTTACTGTTGTGGTAGGCGGGTGTGGATGATTTTGCGTTCTTGCTAATAGTGTATTTTGTAGCTCGTACGGGTTTGTGTAAAAGTCGTATGTGCCTGGCGGTGTTTTGGGGGTTTAGGGGTCGTGTAGCCTCGTTTTCGTTTGTTTCGGTGGCCATTTTTTATTTTGCTTAGGGAATTTTCAAGTGGCTAAACTCTGTAAATTGGACTTAAATTTGTTGCAACCTGACTCCCAGACGTCCTGGCTGTCCCCTCTTGCTGTGTGTAATGTTTTTTTTTTTATTTGTGTTTGTATTTTGTGTGTTGTTCATGTTTTTCGCTGTGCGCGGTTCGGCCGTTAAGTTCGTATTTTTGCAACCTCGTAATTTTGCATTTTTGTACTTCGTACGTCCTTGTCAAAAGTCGTATGTGTCTGGCTGTTATTTGCGGGTTTTGGGTCGTTTAGCCTCATTTTCATTTTTTTCGCCCGCCATGTTTTTTCTCGCTTAGCCGATTTTCAAGTTCCAAAACTCCTTAAATTCAACATTAATTGGGGGGCAACCTCACTGGCAGATGTCGTGGCTGTCCCCCCATGCTGTGTGTGTGTGTGTTTGTTTATTTTTTTTATGTGTATTTGTGGTTTGTGGATGTCCGCGTTATGGCCGTTAATTTCGTATTTTTGTGAGGTCGTAATTTTTTGTGTAAGTCTGTATTTAGTCATTGCGTGTTATTGTTTTTTTTTCTAAGTCCTGCGTCGTGATTGTTTATTTTTTAAAGTCTTGCTTCTCTGGGTTGTTTTTAACTGTGAGTGAGGCGCCGTAGAGCCTATGACAACTATGATATGTGATCACCTATTATCAGATGGTAACCAAATCATCTTAGAAAGTAAATGTCATGGTGAACATTGTAAATAACCACTGTGTTGTACTACCAGGCAAAACTGTAACTGGCATTGTATAGAAAGCAAAAGGCTGGTACCCTATAAATATAGGAGAACATAAGGACATGACAGCTATGATAGCTACTGAGATAATCTTAGTTGAAAGATACAGAATGGATAGCAAAGAAGTTGCAGCTGTGCAAGCACTCAAGATAAACACACCAACAAATGTAAAAGAACTGAAAAAGAGCCTAGGTTTCCTGCAGGACTACAGAGGATATATGCAAGTAACGGTTTTTATTTGCTGAATATTAAGTAGCAACTAATAATACTAAACATAGATACAAGCACCACCAAATCTTTAGGTAATTTGGACAGAAGTGCACCAGAAGGAACTTGAATATATCATTGATGTACTAATTTATCCACCTGTAATGGCTTACCCCAAAATACCATAGTCACAGAAAGTTTTAGAGACTGTTTGTTTTATGTACTTTCAGTGACAATAACTAGCTTACTTATATAATGGCAACAATTCAACACTTTTGAGTCATCAAGTTAGCAGGCTTTGACATCACACTGGAGTACAGGCCTTGTAAAGTGAATACTGAGGCAGAGTTTCTGTCCCACACACCTTTTAGCATGGATATATATGTATGAGTGAATGTACAGAACAATGTTCACTGAAGTTATTTGAGCAATTGTGGCTACAATTTAAACACAAGAATGGCAGGACATTGATTGAATCAGTAATTGCATTGAATCCTGAAGTGTATGATATAATGTTTTAAAGAGAAAATAGATCAAAGCTTAAAATGTTTCTACAAGCTCAGCTAAAATACAAGTTCAACAATGTGAAACTAGAGAGTAAAAAAAATAATTAGTGAAACAACTGAAATAAAACAGCTGTTACACCAGCTGAACAAGTTTCATGTTTGCCTCTTAAGGATGCCTTCATTAGGCACAACAACACAAACCGAAGTAGTGCTTCCTAAACAGAACAAGGAGTTTGTCTACAAACAGTTCCTTGCTGAAATGGGTCACTTAGGGGTTGAGAGAGTGATGAACCTAGCTAGACAGATTTTACTGGTCAGCAATGCAAAAGGACATTGAGCAACAAAATGCAACAAACAGAAAAAGCCTAATGTTGTAAGCAGGACTCCCATGTGTCATGTAAGTATAGCTGCACCATTTATTTTCTCCAGCCCAATTTGGAAGGGCACTCCGGCTGCATGGTTAGAAGGGCTGCCTGGCTTGAGGAACTGTGTGCCAGCCTGGCCGCTCCTTGGTTTCGCCCAGCTGGCCGTTCATTAATAACTTCACTAAGTTTGCATCGGCCTACTCAACCAAAAATGAAACAGTCAAAACTGCTGCAGACTACATTTTCAATGGTTTTGCTCTGTAAGTTGGTTTTCGAGCAAAAATACACTATGATCAAGCCAACAAATTTTAGAATGAGTTATTTAGAAAACTGAAGACTGGTATCAAAAAATGTAAGGACATTAGCAAGAGTGATCAAAGAAAGCACAGTTATCGTCATAAGCGACATAGTATGTTTGTTATACATATGAATGTCTAAGTTGAATGTTATTTCGCATTATGTCAATGGGTTTATTGCTCAGAACAAATATGTGTTGCTTTACATTTTTATAACTTTTTAACACCAGGAGTTCTATTATTACAGAGACTCAATTTATTAAACAGCATCCATATTAAACAAATGGTATGGCTATATTATTACATACTATAGGTCATTGGGTGCAAAATAAACTGTCACAGACTCCTTTTTCTCGGCCTGGGTGAGCCAATTAAAGGACACACAGCTTGGCTCCAGCCACTAGATTATGTATGTAAATACCTCCATTGTATTTGTAATCTGTTTTGTCCCATTGTTTGCCAGATAACGTTAATCACATCTGAAATGTGTTAGAGACGGCAGGATGTGTATTGGAGGCTAAGCCTATTGCTCTCAGGAAGCTACTGTAATTGTCTGCCACAGCCTCTCATTGTTACATTGTGTACATCCCCTCTGTATCTAACTGCTATAAATATTGCTGACTTTTCAAAATAAAACAGTTCACTTCTGGAGGTCATATAGAAATTGTGTGCCTCTTATTTTGCTCCTGGTGGCTGCGATACTGAACCTCTCCACCCTCTAAGTAACCTGTCCTGATCACTATCACAGGAAGGTTACTGTTACTCCTGGAAGCACTGATTCCTGATGGAGAGACTCTGACTGATACAGAAGTCAGATATCAGGGTCCTGGTGCAGAGATTTCCAAGAACCTAAACGGTCCTTGTGGGTAGTTAACCTGTAGTCTATAGCAGGTGGCCCTGTGCAGTAATAGCCCATACCACCAGATTGTCACAACTGGTTGGCAGTGCTGGGATCTTGGTGCAAGAACTGGCAGCAATGATGGGATATGGTGATCTAAGCAGTTTTGAAGTCCAGTACTTTTAGAGGCTTGGGGGGGATGCAGAAACTGATCGTCGATTTTGCCAAATCTTCAAATCCAGGTCCAAGGCCAAGGAAGGCCAGCACTGGATAGAGGGGCTCATGGACCACATGGAGGCCTGCAAAGCAGAGGTGATCAGGGAGAAAAGGAGTCTGATCACCAGTATGCTGGAGCGGCAAAGGCAACAGATTGCCACAGACGAGGATAAGTGGACAGCTATACTAAATCAGCGGATGGCATCCCTTGGGCTCCAGCTGGGTGAGAAGCTAGCAGAACGGCTTGAGGATCTAGTGTGGTTGGAGATCGACTTGGAACATGAGTATGTGGACCGAATGCTTAAACTCCTGTATCACAAGAGCCCTCCTTCTACAAGCTTGGACTGTTGGAAGGGCTCCCAGATGTGCTGCAGGGTTCAGATGTGCTGCCGGGCCTTGGAACCGCAGATCGCTGGGAAATCCTATTGGCACAACGCCAAAAGGATGTGGAAATAGACCCAGGGACAGAAGAAAAAAAGTTGCTCAAACCATTGAGTCATAAAGAAATGGAGTTGGAAAAAGAGTACAAGGAAGTGCTTGAGGAGGTGGGCCCAGGTGGGACCTGGCTCAAGTACTTGGAGTTACCCCTGGCTTCCCCAGCTAAGCTAGTAGAGGATACACTGCCAGAGGAAATGGACTGTTGGCTACACCCCTAAGGTAGAGGAAGGAAACCTTAAGGTACCTGGAGATCTGACAACTACAGAACAGGCGAGATCAGAGGGGCTTCTGGGAACCCACCAGGATAGGGAGGCTAGGAGAACAGTCTAGACACTGGTAGATGCAAGACCGGGGAGCAGTATAAAGCAGCATCAGCCAATGAGAGATGGCCAACAACCAGAAAAATTCCAGTTTCAAGTTGCTAACCAAGAGCAAGGAGCTGGAGACTGAACAGTTGGCAGAGGAGGGTGTAAGCCCTGAAAGTCTATCCAACTACCCATGGACTGTTACCTGTCCTGAACCACAGACCGCTGATGTCCAGGTGCCAAGGCTGACCGTCATGGAGAGTGTGATGCCAGATTGGAGTTCAGGAGAGGGAGCATCCCCTGAGACCCTGAAGCTCTTACCCAGCATGGATCAGGTGGATCCAGATAGGTGTTGGAGTTCAGGTGAGGGCACTGGCCCTGAGACCCTGAGGAAGGAGCAAGTTGAGGCTCCACTCCCAAACCCTGCAGAATTACCAACAGGGCTGACAGGGATTGCTTCAGTCCTGACAGCCCCAGAGTTAAATAATATGGACAAGTGGCCCACGGTACCAGAGGACCTGACACATGCGCTTGGTCTGTGTTGTTACCTTGGACCCTGAGGATTGGGATCCCAGATGTTGTGAAGAAAAAGGGAGGGGGGTGGCTGAGATGTGGCTACTAGCCCAGATACTCACTGGAAGGACTGTGCAACTGGATTATGTTCCCAAGACCCTACAGAAATTGGGGTTAGATACTTTGGACATTTTCCTGAAAGATGGGCAACCACCCACAGACTGGGCCAACTTACTACCCACTCCAAGAGGAGGTCATGCACTGGGACTTATGCAGTAGTCACTTGGGTCAACATTTTTTTATTTTGATGGGTCTTAGACTTGGGTTATGGGCTGCAGTTCAAGACTATCATCCATTAAGCGATAGCCCCAGAACTGCTGTCTGGAAGGGGGGAGTAATGTCACAGACCCCTTCTTCTAGGCCTAGGTGTTGGCCCATTGAGCCCATTAAAGGACAGACAGCTTGGCTCCAGTCACTGGATTAGGTACGTAAACACCTCCACTGTATTTGTAATCAGTTTTGTCCCATTGTTTACCAGATAAAGTTAATCACATCTGAAATGTATTAGAGATGGCAGGATGTGTATTGGAGGTTAAGCCTATTGCTCTCAGGAAGCTTTCTAGACCCTATCTGTGGTCATCTTCTGTAATTGTCTGCCACACCCTCTCATTGTTACATTGTGTGCACACCCCCCATATCTAACTGCTTTAAATATTGCTGACTTTTCAAAATAAAACAGTGGAGACATATAGAAATTGTGTGTCTCTTATTTTGCTCCTGGTGGCTATGATACTGAACCTATCTCCACCCTCTAAGTAACCTGTCCGGATCACTACCAGAGGAATGTTACTGAGACTACTGGTAGTGCTGATTCCTGATGGAGAGACTCTGACTGATATAGAAGCCTCATAGACGACTCTATAACATGCACATCACCAGGTGGACAATATAGAAATAAAATTGACTATATAATTTGCAGTCAAAGATGGAGGAGCTCTTTACAGTCAACAAAAACAAGACCTGGAGCTAATTGTGGCTCAGATTATGCGCTTCTTAATGTAAAGTTTAGAATTAAACTGAAGAAAAAAGGGGAAATTATCAGACCAAAACGATACAAAATAAATAATATCAGCTGTGAATATGTAGTGGAGGCAAAGAACTAGTTAGATAGAATACCTGAAGAACTTTGAATGAGGCTTTAACAGTAGCCAAGGAAAGTATAAAGTAGTGGAGATAGGAAAAGAAAAAAGACTGAATACAGAATTCCAGAGGATGGAAAAAAGAGTCAAGGAGATATTCTATTATGAGAGGTGTAACGAGATAGAAGAAGATATCAGGATGGTAAAAATCAAGAGATCTCTTGAAGAAAATTGGGGATCTCATAGAAACCTTTTATGTCAAAGTAGGAGTCATGAAAAGCAAAACTGGTAGGGACGTAACAGAAGGAGATCAGATAAAGAAGAGATGGAAAACATACACAAAAGATCTATACAGGAAGGGTCTTGACAGCATTGATAACCTCCATATATTGTCCAATGAGCTGGAGCCAGCTATTGTGGTGAGTATAAGTGAGATGGGCCATGGGATTCCTTGCTGATAATAAAGCTGCATGATTTGAGGGAATCCCAGCTGAAGTATTCAAAATCCTAAGAGATGATGCTGTGAAAATGTAGCTTGTATTATGCCAACACATTTGGAAAAAATGAACAATGGCCAGTATATTGAAAAAGGTCAGTCTATATCACAACAAAATGTGTCAAATTCTGAAAGAGGTGGGGGTACCATATTATCTCATTAGCTTCCAGAGGAATCTGTATGTGGACCAAGAAGCCATGGTCAGAACAGAAAATGGAACAACAGAATGGTTCCAGATCAGGAAAGGAGTGCCACAAGGTTGTATATTGTCACTTTATTTATTCAATTTACAGTGAGGGGAAAAAGTATGTGATCCCCTGCTGATTTTGAACATGTGTCCACTGACAAAGAAATGTTCAGTCTATAATTTTAATGGTAGGTGTATTTTAACAGTGAGACAGAATAACAAAAAAAAAAAAAAAAAATCCAGAAAAACACATGTCAAAAAAGTTATAAATTGATTTGCAGGTCAAGGAGTGAAATAAGTATTTCACCCCTTCAACTTAGTACTTGGTGGCAAAACCCTTGTTGGCAATCACAGATGGCCCCTAGGTTTGCACACATCTCAGGAAGGTTTTTGTCCCACTCCTCTTTGCAGATCCTCTCCAAGTTATTAAGGTTTCGAGGCTGATGTTTGGCAACTCGAACCTTCAGCTCCCTCCACAGATTTTCTATGGGATTAAGGTCTGGAGACTGGCTAGGCCACTCCAGGGCCTTAATGTGCTTCTTCTTGAGCCACTCCTTTGTTGCCTTTGCTGTGTGTTTTGGTTTATTGTCATGCTGGAATACCGATCCACAACCCATTTTCAATGCCCTGGTTGAGGGAAGGTGGTTCATCATCCCTTTGATCCAGTGTAGTTGTCCTGTCCCCTTAGCAGAAAAAAAAAACCCAAAGCATAATTTTTCCACCTCCATATTTGACGGTGAGGATGGTGTTCTTGGGGTCATAGGCAGCATTCCTCCTCCTCCAAACATGGCTAGTTGAGTTGATGCCAAAGAGGTCGATTTTTGTCTCATCTGACCACAACACTTTCACCCAGTTCTCCTATGAATCATTCACATGTTCAATGGCAAGCTTCAGACAGGCCTGTAGATGTGCTTTCTTCAGCAGGGGGGACTTTGCGGGCAATGCATGATTTCAGTCCTTCACGGCGTAGTGCGTTACCAATTGTTTTCTTGGTGACTATGGTCCCAGCTGCCTTGAGATCATTAACAAGACCCTCTCGTGTAGTTCTGGGCTGATTCCTCACTGTTCTTATGATCATTGAAACTCCACGAGGTGAGATCTTGCATGGAGCATCAGACCGAATAATGGCACCAACTGTTGTCACCTTCTCACCAAGCTGCTTGACTATGGTCTTGTAGCCCATTCCAGGCTTGTGTAGGTCTACAATCTTGTCCCTGACATCCTTGGACAGCTCTTTGGTCTTGGCCATGGTGGAGAGTTTGGAATCTGATTGATTGATTGTTTCTGTGGATAGGTGCCTTTTATACAGGTAATGAGCTGAGATTAGGAGCACTCCCTTTAAGAGAGTGCTCCTAATCTCAGCTCATTACCTGTATAAAAGACACCTGGGAGCCAGAAATCTTGTTGACTGATAGGGGATCAAATGCTTATTTCACTCATTGACCTGCAAATCAATTTATAACCTTTTTGACATGCGTTCTTCTTGTTTTTTTTTTTTTTTGTTATTCTGTCTCTCATTGTTAAAATACACCCACCATTAATATTATAGACTGATCATTTCTTTGTCAGTGGACAAACATTCAAAATCAGCAGGGGATCAAATACTTTTTTCCCTGACAGTATACATGAAATTCATAATACGCGGGCTGGGCTGGACGAATCCAAAGCCAAAATTAATTTTGATGGAAGAAATATCAACCACAAACTCAGATCCAGAGATGATACTACAATAATGGCTGAAACTGAGGGGGAACTAAAAGGCTTATTTATGAGGGTGAAAGAAGACAGTGCAAAAGCTGGCCGGCTGCTCAACGTTAAAAAGGTGAAGGTCATAGCAAATTGCAATCTCATTTCCTGGCAAATAGATGGGGGAAAAAGTGCAGGCAGAGACAAATTTTATTTCCTGGGTTCCAAAATCTCTGCAGATGGTGACTGCAGCCATGAAATGAAAAGATGTTGGCTTCTGCGGAAGAAAGTTATGGAAAGTCTGGACAAGCTTTTAAAAAGCAAATTTGTGTGCTGCAGTCCACAGAGTCATGGAGAGTTGGACACAACTGTACCACTAAACAACAATTTGATTACATTTGATAATACTGGAGAAACAAACAAAAATACCAACTTGTGTGATGCTGTTAGATTTGGAAAAGGCTCGTTGATACAAATCAGCTGGTCTCATTTATTCCAGACACATGTTTGGCTTTTGTGGTACTTTTGTACAAGCCATGAAGATCTCATATAATAAATCAATAGCTCAAGTAAGAATAATGGGAAAATATCCTGTTAAATTTTATATCAAAACATGAATGAGAAAAGGGTGTACATTTTCTCCATTTGTTTTAGCAATAGCTATTGAGCCATTAGCGATTCAAATCAGACAGAATATTAGTATACTGTAATAGGTTCAAACGTTTGACAGCAGGAATTCATCTATTTGCAGACAATATACTTCTAACAATAACACATGCTTGTATATCTCTGCCCAATTTATGAGACATTACGTAAATTTAGCAAATGCTTGGGTCTACAAATTTATGGCAAAATGGAAGCATTAAGTATTAATGTACCATCAGCAACCCAAAAATGACTTCATCTTAATTCTGAATTCCAATGGAAATCTGATTTTATTTATTATTTAGATGTAAATATACCACAAACTTCAGCAGATGTATACAATTTAAACTACCCTTCAATTATACGTAATTAAAGTAGGATCTAGAAAGCTTGTCTAAATACCACATGTCATGGTTGGGTTGGATTCATGCATTGACAATGCCTACTTTACCTCACATTTTATATATTTTTTATTGCCTGCCCTTTCTAATCCATAGAGAGCTAAAGGCCCTGCAAAAAGATTTGTTGCATTTATATCGAAAGATAAGAAACCATGGGGTGAGTAAAAAAAAATGTATTTACATTAATCAAATGGGGGTTTCTCAGAACCAAAATGAATGAAATATTATATAGTGGCGCAATTAGTGCAGGTCGCTACCTGGCATGAAAAGGGTATGGATAGAGACGGAAAAAGTTATAGAGCAAGACATTCAGTACATCTTATAGACATCAGAATATTCAAAAGTATATAGGGAAATTAACAATCCGTTACGTATGTTAAGGATTCCACTTCCTTGTAGAATAAATATAAGATAAAATGCAATTTTACAAAAAACCTTCTCTGATGACTCTAATCATCCAAAATAAATGTGTCAGGCCAGGAAGGGATAAGCAGACATTTCAGTGGTGAATTCAAAAGGGGCTAGGTAATATGAAAGAAAGTGCTGTTTTGCAGCTTTTACAGCTTAAACATTATTTAAACTCTGATTTAAAACTATCAATAACGCAGTATTAGCCAGCAAGCCTTAAAATATCCTATAGAAGTTGACAATTGGGCAGATACATTTACAACAACATATAAAAACAACAGAAATGTAGAAATGCATCTTTATGTTAGACGTCTTTAAAGTATCTAAATAGAACATACTTAACACCCTATAGACTTAATAAGATATCATAATATCATTTCTCAGAATGTTTTTGAGGTTGTAAATAAAGAGGTACTTTGATACATATATGCTCCTATTCAATTGCAAGCCCACAGTTGCCTTCATACCAAACGTAAGTCTGCGGGCTTGAAATTTGCAACAGTTAGAGGGATTCAATTGATTAAGCCCGCAGCTACCTGGCCGAAAGCCTAAACCATGCACCTGCAAGTAGCATTTCAGAGCATGATCAATTAAGCAAGGTCATAACTACAGATTTAGAAACAGCTAATAGTAAATGAGACCGTCATCATGACGTCAGTAAAACATGAAGGTTTAACCACAATCAATTAGTGTTTAGAAGTGTAATCCTTCAATGTAAAAGTCTAGTCCACATGGTTGGCTTGATATGTATTAACTCCTTGATTCCCAAGATTGATATAACACAGAACTGAAAAGTCAAAAAAAATATTTTTGATTGCAGATTTGCGAGCTTGAGACTTTTGTGCAATTAATTCTAATGTATTTCATCGCTTTCCCTTGTTTTTAAAGTGCAGTATTGATTTGTTGTTTGCATTTACAGTGCTACAAACAGGTGTTTAACACCCTTGCGAGTCCTAGGTACTGGTACTCAGAGGATTTTCTTCTACCTTTGCCATTTACGGGTGTGAAAACATTTACAGGCTTGAGGTATTGTAGCAATTGAATAGAGATTTGCGATTGTAACATTTACGGGTTTGAAAGATCAAAGGCTTTGCCTGGTCATAATTATGATTTTGCAGGGATTTTCAGCCTGTAACCCGCAAATCGTTTGAGGGTAGCTAAAAGATGCCAATTAAAAAGCAAATTAGTTTGCTGGCTACATTATGGGTTCCAGTAATTAACAATTGCTCGATGGAATGGGGCCATAATCCAAAGTGTTTAGAGTAGAATAAACAGAACTTTGTCACAAGTGTTAAGTATATCTGTTACACCAGAAACAGTTGACTGTCTCTTAAGACTGGTACTTACTTTAAAGGTATATGAAAGGGAGCTGGGTTATTAATGCATCTGATAGAGGAGAATTTATAGTGTCTGAAAAAAATTGTTTGCATGAAAAAATTCCAAAGTAAGTCCGTTAGCCTGAAGTTTGCTGAATTTCTTGCTTTTGCAAACTGTTTTCTCTCAATGTTGACACCCCCTGAAATTCCCAGGGGTAATTAGCATAACTTATAAAATAAAAATGATATGCAAATCTCAGTTACTGGGGGTTTCTACATCACCCCCAGCACATTTTATTCTTTTCTGCAAAAAATGTTTGCATTTTTTCATGCAAACATTTTTTGCTAGGTGGGTTATGATGCATTATACAGGATGATTCATAACCCACCTCACTTTCATATACCTTTAATTTAATACCTAAACATGCAGCTAGTCTAACTGAGCATATATATTCTACTACACGTTCATACATAACCACTAGATGGCAGCAACAAGATATGCCTTTTAGTAATTTGATTCAAAGAATAAATCATACTTTGATAATGGAGAGGTTGTCAAGTTACTTAAATTATAGAAGAGAGCTGAATTTATAATGATATGGTCACCATGACTGTTCAAAACACCTGATTCCTTATTTAGAGAATTATTTTTAAGATGAAGATTATATATTTTAAATCTCTTACTGTGTATGTTTATACTTTAAACTTCATTAAGACTTCCCATATAACTTGACATATGGATAAAATAACAATTAGATGAAAAAGATTGTTCTGTTTGCTCTATGATACTGTTGTTAATTTAGAGAGTGAGTTTTTTGATAAAATGAAGGGAGGGGAGGGAAGTCAATTAAAAAGAAAAAAGAGGAGGGGGAATGCTGATTGTGTGGATTATTAAATTAATTCTTAAATGAGTACTTTCTTTCTTTGCAAATTATGTCATGAACAAATAATAAAAGTAATTTCTGGCAAATCCTGTAAAACGATTCAATCAGACATTGTTATCCATGTTGAGGACTTAAGATGAGAAGAAACAAGTAAACTGGAGTACCCCCACAAAAGTATCCACACTTACAATTGCACAACCCCTGAAGCTACAAGTTACTCGTCCTTTTTACTTAATATGTGGAAGACATCTGCTCATGCCAATTGACCTTATTTTTAGATTAGGTGAAGAGGAAGACTCTTACTAAGGCTATGCTCATAAATGGCAAGAGCAAATGAATGAGGTCTATAACATAGCATCAAGGACAAATCTTTTATTGACTTGAGCATAATAAAGTAATTAAATAAAAAAGCTGTGATCAAAGCAAAGAATACAATAACAACAAAAATAAAACTTAAATAAACCTCTAATAATTTGCTGGACGTCAAAAAACCCAAAGGATTAAACACCTTGGGTTTAACATGATTTTTTTAATCGTTGCATTTTTAACAACATTTTAAATGTACAAATAAAGATTGAATTTTTTAAAATTAGTATGTGGCAATAATAATTAAAATAAAGGCTGCATAAAAGGTGTTTCTGTACAACCTTGGTTGGTTGTTCAAGGATTCCTAAATAGGATCCACAGGACAATATTTTGGTAAGCATCAAGGACAAGCCAGAAAACAACAGCAGGGACTAAATCTATTTTGACAAAATTCTGTCCTAATGATTGTAAGAAATATGTCAGACCCTGGGGACATGGAAAGTGATGCTCCTATTGGAAAGACCAGATTCATATTATTGTTTGCCAGAAATGTTTCCTAGAAAGGTGAGGGTAAACCCACCTCCCACTCTACAAGGTAATACCAAAGTCTGTCTCGGGAAAACAATAATAATTCACTGTAATATGTTAATGCCTTGTAATTCTCTGCCACACACTCCTCAGAAAAAAAAGCAAGTAAAAGTGTCTGAGATCTCAGATTCAGGGGCGGATCAACCAGTGATGCAGGTGGTGTAGTGCACCAGGGCCCTCCACTAGGGGTCAGTGCAGTGTAATTTTTTTCTGTAGTGTAGGGGCCCCCTGGGCCTCCCACGCACTCAAGCCCACTATGCCAGGGAGGGAGGAAGAAAGGAGATAGGGATGGGTGCTGAGAGGGTTGGGTGCTGTGATATGGCTACTGAGAGGTGTGTCTGTTGACAAAGACTAGGTGGGAATGGATGCAAGAGGGGTGTTGTATATATATATATATATATATATATATATATATATATATATATATATACACACAAACATATATATATATACATATACACACACACACACAGTGGATATAAAAAGTCTACACACCCCTGTTAAAATGTCAGGTTTCTGTGCTGTAAAAAAAAATAGACAAAGATAAATCATTTCAGAACTTTTTTCACTTTTAATGTGACCTATAAACTGTACGACTCAATTGAAAAATAAACTGAAATCTTTTAGGTGGAGGGAAGAAAAAAAAGAAAAATAATGTGGTTGCATAAGTCTGCACACCCTCTTATACCTGGGGATGTATCTGTGTTCAGAATTAAGCAATCACATTCCAAATTGTGTTAAATAGGAGTCAGCATACACCTGCCATCATTTAACGTGCCTCTGATTAACCCTAAATAAAGTTCAGCTGCTCTAGTTGGTCTTTCCTGAATTTTTCTAAGTCGCATCCCACAGCAAAAGCCATGGTCCACAGAGAGCTTCCAAAGCATCAGAGGGATCTCATTGTAAAAAGGTATCAGTCAGGAGAAGGGTACAAAAGAATTTCCAAGGAATTAGATATACCATGGAACACCGTGAAGACAGTCATCATCAAGTGGAGAAAATATGGCACAACAGTGACATTACCAAGAGCTGGAGCTCCCTCCAAAATTGCTGAAAAGACAAGAAGAAAACTGGTCTGGGAGGCTACCAAGAGGCCTACAGCAACATTAAAGGAGCTACTTGAATATCTGGCAAGTACTGGCTGTGTGGTACATGTGACAACAATCTCCTGTATTCTTCATATGTCTGGGCTATGGGGTAGAGTGGCAAGACGAAAGCCTTTTCTTCACGAAGAAAAACATCCAAGCCAGGCTTCATTTTGCAAAGACACATCTGAAGTCTCCCAAAAGCATGTGGGAAAAGGTGTTATGGTCTGATAAAACCAAGGTTGAACTTTTTGGCCATAATTCCAAAAGATATGTTTGGCACAAAAACAACACTGCACATCACCAAAAGAACGCCATACCCACAGTGAAGCATGGGGGTGGCAGCATTATGCTTTGGGGCTGTTTTTCTTCAGCTGGGACTGGAGCCTTAGTTAAGATAGAGGGAATTATGAACAGTACCAAATACCAGTCAATATTGGCACAAAACCTTCAGGCTTCTGCTAGAAAGCTGAACATGAAGAGGAACTTCTTCTTTCAGCATGACAACGACCCAAAGCATACATCCAAATCAACAAAGGAATGGCTTCACCAGAAGAAGATTAAACTTTTGGAATGGCCCAGCCAGAGCCCAGGCCTGAATCCGATTGAAAATCTGTGGGGTGATCTGAAGAGGGCTGTGCACAGGAGATGCCCTCGCAATCTGACAGATTTGGAGTGTTTTTGCAAAGAAGAGTTGGCAAATCTTGCCAAGTCAAAATGTGCCATGCTGATAGACTCATACCCAAAAATACTGAGTGCTGTAATAAAATCAAAAGGTGCTTCAACAAAGTATTAGTTTAAGGGTGTGCATACTTATGCAACCATATTATTTTATTTTTATATTTTTTCTTCCGTCTACCTAAAAGATTTCAGATTGTTTTTCAATTGACTTATACAGTTTATAGGTCACATTAAAGGTGGAAAAAGTTCTGAAATGATTTATCTTGGTCTCATTTTTTAGAGCACAGAAACCTGACATTTTAACAGGGGTGTGTAGACTTTTTATATCCACTGTATATATGATATGGGGTCTTAGCAAGGTTTGCTGTTATGCGAAGGGGTCTTTGGGGTGGGAATAGTTATGGGAAGGGGTTTGGGGAGGAGCACTGAGTAATTTGGTTCCGGCTGGGGCCAGCTCAGAACAATTTTTTACAACCCCTTTGAGGGTTGACCCAAAACGTTTCTTTTGCACCAGGGCCCTCCATTTTCTAGACCCGCCACTGCTCAGATTAGGATTGTTGCTGAATGCATGGACATAGACCCCAGTACTGATTACTAGGACTAGTACCAGTTGTTACTGAAACTGGACCAAACCAGATTTTGGAACCAATAATGAAGCAAAGGGTAGAACCAGAGACAATCAACTGAGATAAGTAACTCAAATGCTCAGGATCGTATGCCAGATTGGAAGGGAGCAAGGAAGGAGCTGGAGGAAATAAATTGAGCAAGGCAATTCTAAATGAGTTGCTCAAGCAGTTTTAGAGCCATAAGAAGTAGAGAGATATGGTGATAGTTAGATGGAGAATCTGAGCTAGATGAGGGTTTCTTAATGGGTGTAATTATGGGATGTTTTAAATATGATGGAAACTTGCCAGTGTTTAGAGAAAGGTTGAATATATGGGTGGGGGCAGGGATAACTGTGGTTGAGAGGGGAGGGAATAGCTGTGATGTAATAGTACATAGAAGTTGTGGGATTGGAAAAGGCTGAGTGTTGTCATTTTGTTGAGAGGAGAGTTTGATTCAGATGTAGTGTTCTTGTAGTGCGCCATGGTTCTGGATGAGACCAAGAATGAGTGAAGGTACTTTAGAAGAGAGGAAGTTGGTGAATAAGGCGGAAAATGTATCCCAAAACTCAGAGGGTGGTCCGGGCAAGTGTTAGATCACAAGTGTGATCTTCAAAAGAAGAGAATTGGATAGAGGAAATGGGGCTATGCAGTGAAAAGTACAGCAAGAGGATAGTAGTTTGCCCACATCTCCACGTTGCTTGTTCCCAGGTCTAGGGGTGTGACTTATGTGAAAGCCACCATATGAGAATGCTGCAGGGGAGACAGTGTATGACAGAGTGAGCAAATAAATTGAGGAATTGAAAATATATAGGTCATAAAAGTGAGTTTCCTGCAAATAGACCTTGCACTGCAGAGAAGGGCAAAGTATAAAGTTTGTGACATGTGATGGGTATTACATTATTGGTGCTTTGGGTGTTTTTGGCCCTGGGGGCTGTTTGTGGCTGACAGCAGGTTGAAATGAGTAAGGGGCCTGGGTCAGCAAATATATTTCCAGCAGAAGGAATGAGAGGAGATGGGAGTGAGATTTACAGAAACATTTCGGTTTTTGAGTTTTAGAAGAGGAAGGATATAGTGACTGGAGGGAGGAGCTTGTGGGAGCAAAGAGGAGTGGAAAGTAGGGAGGGTGAGGTGGTTATGGAGACATGATGTGGAGAAACTGAAGAGAAGAGTCTGAAAAAGAGGCAGGAAGTTAAAAGGAGAAAGAATGTAAGAGGAAACATTGTGACACAATGTCTAAGCAAAAAAGCAATCACATATATAGTTGTGAGCATGCGGGTTGTTGCTAACGCTGCAGGCTCGCAAAGCGAGGGCCGCAGTTGCTGGCATGGAGCACCGAAGACGCTCCTTGCCAGCAACTGCGGACCTCGCAAAATTGAAGGACTTACGAGACACAAATATGAGACTTGGAAGTTAGAAAAAAAAACATTACGACCTCGCAAAAAAACGATCTTACCGTCCGAAACCCGCGCACATGAAAACATTAAAAACACAATAAATACACACAACAAATACATAAAAAGCTTACCTACAGCAAGAGGGAGCACTCAGGACCTCGAAAACTGAAGTTACACCTCAATTTCACTCGAAATACAAGAGTTTAGACACCCGTAAATCCCCTAAGCGAGAGAAAACATGGCTGCAGAAAAAAAAACGAAAATGAGGCTACAGGACTCTAAAGACGCAAAACCCCACCAAACACCTACGGATTTTCCCGAAAAAGACAGACGCGATCCAAAAACAAGAACGCCAAGTCAGCCACAGACGCGTACCACACATTAGGCGCCATTTTACAACACTAACTTACACAATGCGGAAGTACACAGCTACCCTAATGGATTTGGCTCGCGCACGCACACGCACACAATTTACACTACACACATTACTGACACTTACACAGCAGCTCCACACACATTGTATGCTGCAGCAACATCAAAACAGATTGCCAGCTCTTCTGCACAATGCTTCCTGCATATATTACTTCACAATAGGTAAAGTATATTGATGTATTATTTTATTATTTCATTAGCAAAAAAAACAATGCTCATAGCAGACAAACAACCTCGCAATGAGCGCCAAAGGTGCTTATTGCGAGCCACACGATGAGCGCCAAAGGCGCTCAGCGCGAGGCTCGCAATGAACGCCGAAGCATCTTGGAACACCAACAAAATTTACCGTCCTTACAATCTTTTTGCCGTAATTTTTTGACGGGCAAGTCGCTAGTTACATATATAGTTGTCAGCAGTGCGGGTTGGCAAAAGTTGTTGCTAATGCTGCGGGCTCGCGTAGTGAGGGCCACAGTTGCTGGCAAGGAGCACCAAAGGCGCTCCTTGCGTTGCTTATGTGCGCCATAGGCACTCATCCCTACGGACGTTAGGCACGCAAATGCAAAATTTACGGACTTAGCATGCACAAATACGAGCCGCGGGAATTATAAAAAAAAACATTACGAGCTCGCAAAAATACGACCTTAGCGCCCGATACCCGCGCACATGAAAACATTAAAAAACACTATAAATACACACAACAAACACATAAAAAGCTTACCCACAGCAAGGGGGGCACCCAGGACCTCTGCAAGTGAAGATACACCTCAATTTAAGTACAAAGTCAAGAGGTTAGACACACGAAAATCCCCGCAAAAAAATGCCCGCCGAAAAAAACGAAAACGAGGCTACAAGACCCTAAAAACGCAAAACACCACGAAACACATATGAATTTTCCCAAAAAGCTGTACGAAGTCCAAGATACACTATTAACAAGGACCCAAAATCATCCACAGCCGCGTACCACACACATTAGCCGCCATTTTACAACACTAACTTACACAATGTGGAAGTACACAGCTACCCTAAAGGATTTTCCTTGCGCACACACTATTTACACTACATACTGCACACATTGCTGACACTTACACAGCAGCTCCACAACAGTGCAAACCGACATTGTATGCTGCAGCAACATCACAACAGATTGTCAGCTCTTCAACACAATGCTTCCTGCATATATTACTTCATAGGTAAAGTATATTTATTTATTCATTTATTAATTATTTCATCAGCATAAAAAAAAACATATACACAAAAAAAAACAACTCTCATAATACACATAAAAGCCATCAACTCCGCCACTCAACGACCGGCAACGCTGCTCATAGCACACAAATACTTGAAATGAGCCCATAGACTTATGCACACATAGTACATGGTCAGAGAGAGAGGGGGTCTGATCTCGGGAGGGGGGTGGGGGGGAGACATGCATCAGGGTCAGATCAGGAAGGTCTGGATTCCAGACTACTGTCGCACAAGAGGCTGGAGCCAAACACAGGGCCCCTAACTATAGGCCAGAGGAGACAGTGGTACTGCCATCCGTGCCCGCGCCCACATTATTACTGGGGGTAGGGACATCAGTTAGAATCAAGATTATTTCATGAGCCAATAACAAACAAGATCATTATATAAAAAAACTCTCATAATACACATAAAAGCCATCAACTGCGCCACTCAACGACCGGCAACGCTGCTCATAGCACACAAATACTTGCAAGAAGCTCATAAAACACATCACCGCCAACCAAATAATAACACCAAAAGCGCCTATAAGAAAAAAAAATACAACAACCTCGCAATGAGCACCAAAGGCGCTCAGCACGAGGCTCGCAATGAGCGCCGAAGGATCTCAGAACACCGACATAATTCATGTCTCGACCAAACAGCATTACCTGGCTTACAATCTTATTGCCGTAATTTTTTGACGGGCAAGTCGCTAGTATAATATATAAAAGCAAAATAAAATATGCTTGCCTTGAATGATCTTGTCAATGGTGATATCCCATTTAAGTAAATTCAATCACTGTTTAATCCTGTTTAATTCCTGTATAATTCTATTTTGCTACACTTTAGAATTTTCCCTTAACAGATGTAAATGTTTGCAATAGATGTTACATCTTGCAAATGCCTACCTTGGGGTGCAATAGATTTATAGAGACTGATCAGTCAGCTGTGGAAAGTTAGATCTAATTTAGGAGTGGAGGGCTAGAGGTGGATTTTATGGGGAGGCAAGGAGTGGTAGTTATGGGGAAGAGAGTGTTAGGATAGGTAGAGAGAGGGTGAAATGAGCCCATAGACTTATGCACAAATAGTACATGGTCAGAGAGAGAGGGGGTCTGATCTCGGGAGGGGGGTGGGGGGGAGACATGCCTCAGGGTCAGATCAGGAAGGTCTGGATTCCAGACTACTGTCGCACAAGAGGCTTGAGCCAAACACAGGGCCCCTAACTATAGGCCAGAGGAGACGGTGGTACTGCCATCCGTGCCCGCGCCCACATTATTACTGGGGGTAGGGACTTTAAGGACGGTCCCAGGTCAAGGCCTGGAAGGTTTTAGAAGCATTAGTTACGTGCTTGGTTTTGCAGATAGGGATGTGAGGTCTGTAAAGCATTGTTATCATGACAGGCGGGGAAAGGTCTGAAGGATGATAGAGGAGGCCAGAGCAGCAGGTATCTACTAGTGGTGGCCCCACAGTGACTGCTCATTACAAGCAGTGGGAGAGGATGATAGAAGCAGAGACCGTCCCTGGAGCTCCATGCCTGGTGGTTACACAGGATCCGTCCTCCTTGCCACCAAGTGAATAACATACACCCAGATGTACACCACATGTACGCCACACACACATAGATGACTCTAATCACTTGGAAATGCTGCACAATGGCAATCATATGTCAGCTTCCTGGATTTCCATAGGGATAGATGGATTGACAATACTTCATCAAATCCAGGAATCTCACATATCATTGGTGGCCAGCATCAGACATGTGACAAATACACGCAGCAATTAACAGTTATAATTTATTCAACACCAATTGAGAACACAGTTGTGGGTGAGACCACTGCACCATTTGCAGATACAGACTGAGTAGGAATGGTTGTACATTGTAGTGTACTAGCCCATATGGGTACACCTCTCATCAGCATTGTAGCAACTTTTGCTGAGAGATGCTCACTGATTGGTTAGTATGACACAATGCGCAGCAACTTCTGTCAAGTATGCATATACATGTGCTGCAGAGGCCACACATCAGTTAGAATCAAGATTATTTTATGAGCCAATAACAAACAAGATCATTATATAAGGAAATGATCACATCCAGGAAAGGATACCTTTAAACATTAACTGATAAGTGAACAATGTAGGTGCATGCACAAAAAAAAGGGATCTATCCTTTTGTAAATTCCGTCCTCTCTCAGATTCAACAGAGATCCATACCCTGAGGAATTATTATTATGAAACGTGTAGGATAGGAGAGGCTCTCTAGCTATTGCAAAGTAGCACTGTTGGTTTATATTATATATTGTTTATTAATATACTAGAAAATTGCCCATCAAACTGACAGGAATAAAATTGTAAGGCTAGCAATGCTGTTTGCCACACAATGAGAGGTTTTTGCTCCTCTGAGCACCTTTGGCGCTCAACGCGAGCCCCGTGCTGAGCGCCTTTGGCGCCCATTGTGAGCCTCTCCCCCATCTACTTCAACTTTCCTGCTTTGCAATGATCAACTTTGACGCTCATCGTGAGCCCTACGATAAATGCCTTTGGCACTCATCGCAAGCCTTTCCCACTCGCGGTGCTCATCTGCGCTGATTGCAAGCCTTTCCTCCCGCCTACTGTACGGGCTGCTCATTGCAGGGTTCATTAACCTGCAAGTTTTTTTCATGGGAATGGCATGTGTCTCTTTCCACCCCCCACCCTTTGCCTTCCCTATGTCTTTCTTCTCTGTCGTATCTGTTGAATGTTTGCGTGTTATGCGCTGAATGCCGTTTGTTTTATTTTCAAAGTTCCGTGTGTCTGGCATTTTGTTTGTGTGTGTTACTGTGTTTGCTGGAGTGTATTTTCCAAGTCCTGCGTGCCTGGCATTGGTAAACCTCATTTTCATCCTGTTTCTGATTTTTTTTTATGTTTTTGGTCCGCCCTTTTTTCCCCTTGCTTGGCCAATTTTCGATTGACGAAAAACGACAAATATGGCTCAAAATCGCTTGCAACCTCACTCCCAGGCTTCCTGGCTCTTTCCCTGTGCTGTGCGTGAGTGTGTTTTTATTTTGTTTGACAGTTAAATCAGCAAAATGCGTTCCTGGTGGTCAGCGGCAAAGTGCTACGTGCTTCAACTGCTCGCCTCGCTCATTGCAGCCTAAGTCCCGCGTGCTTCAACTGCTCGCCTCGCTTCACGAGGCTCGCAGTGCAATGAGCGCCTTTTGCAGTCATTGCAGCCAAAGCCCTGCGTGTACGATTAACAGCTCGCCTTGCAAAGTGTGACCAAGATCGTAAGCGTTCCCAATACTGACAACTATTATAGTGATATTTTATATGTGAATAAAGTGGAACGATAAGAAATTCTTTGAATTTTGAGGCCCATTTTACAATTTAATCCACTGTTTTTCTATTTTTGGTATACATATTGTACCCTTAGGGGGTACAATATGAGATGGTGGTCTCTGAGCTGTGGTCTCTGGAGTTCTGAGAGTCCATATCTTGTTTATTTTTTGTGACTACTAAAATCTAGTTATTTTTTTAAAATTGTATTTTTGACATTAGTATAGTTGATAGAAAAGTTTTATATATCCTAAGGCCCTCATTCAATTGCAATTTGGCCAATTGAATTGGGCTCTAAATAAGCACATAGCATATATTTTTTAAATAAGTTTTTAGTTAGTAAGCATCTATTCAAAAGCAAGGTTTTCACTAACTAAAAATGTCTTTAAAAAAAATATGCTACGTATGTGCTTATTTAGAGCCCTATTAAACTGGCCAAATTGCAATTGAATGAGGGCCTAAGAAGATACCTGGGTCCTTTCCTTAATGAGTAGTCCATCACAGGCAGCGAGCATCAGCTACGCGACGCTGCCAAGATTTTTCTGCCGATGTCATAGCTTTAGGCTTATGCTTTAAGGTTAGAAATTGTGTACGATCTCAGCAGCGCTTGCAAACTGTGTACCATTTCAGCAGCGCCATCTAATAGCTCCTTGTTGAAACTGCTGCTGCCACTGTTTGGAGTACCTAATAGGGATGCTGTTTTAAAAGGATATCTTTTGAGTATATTTTTAATAACTTAATAAAACACTGCTTTAATATACCACACTGTGATGGACTCTCATCTTTCTTTTTTAGCTGTCTGCAGTAATACACACAATAGTGTACAATGTATAAGTATTTGTTTAATGTTACTGTCTGTGGTATATACATATATAAATACATGAGTATACATGTAAGTAAATTCATATATTAATATATAACACGCCAGTAGGTATACTGTATTATATTACTTCAGACAGTGATCATATATCCTAGTATATAACACAAGTAAATAAGCAACACACTTAGACAGCCAAAACGTGTCTCCATGGTAACAGCAGGACATGACGTAACACCGGAAGTGGCTGCTTCCCCCGGATCAGGAAGTGAAGCGGCACCAAAAACGTGTGTGGAGGAGCTCGCCGTGTAGGTATTTATTATGAGCGTTTGTAGTGAGTGTGGTTAGTATGTGAGGGAGGTGACTGCTCGCTATACCCACCTTGTGTTTGTGTTACATGTTTCCAGCCGGTTCTGTATGTACCGCTGTTACTGTGCTCTGTACATACATGTATCTTGTACATACCGGTCTCCTCATACAGACACACACAGTGACATCCTGCCATCCAATACCCTCTCATGTCAGACTTTGACTTTCAGGTTCATTTATATCTCATTAAAATACGTTTTTTGTAGAATTACTTTAAAGATTTCCTAAATACATTGCTGTCGGTCCTCCTGCATGCTTTCTTAAGAATATGTTTTATGGGTCTAGCTCTTTACCCAATAAGAATGTAGATGTCTTCTCTGCCTGTTCTGGTCACTTAAGGTGGATTAATAGTTACCTCTTGCACCACAGCAAACCATTGTACTACAGAACCGTGCAAGCTAAATCAGTTGATAAATCTGGCAGACAATGCACATAAATATTGTGTTAGATCACACATATATGGCACTCAGTGATACTAAATAAAAAGTGTGCATGTTTCTATTAAAGAACTCTTCTTTCCTGTTATGAGTGAGCTGGCACAGGCAGCTGCAGTGGCGATGAGCATCCACTAGATGTCGCTGCCAAAATGTTGCTGCTGATATCATTGCTTTAGGGTTAGGGTAAGGGTAAAGTTTTCAGCTTGAAAATTGTATATGATCTCGTCAGCGCTTGCAAACTGTGCACAACTCCGGCAGCACCATCTAGCAGCTCCTTGCTGCAACTGCTGAACTTGTGCTGGGCTTGCGCACCTTTTTAAAAGGAAAGATCCAAGAACTCCACATTTATGAACACATATTTGACTTTTCAGCTGATTTAAACACATTTATTTTCTGCAAAAAAATAAAATTTTATGGTCCATCTCTCACATCCATATGTTACTACTGGGAATACCATAGTTATAACTATGCAGACATTTGTTGATAGTTTAATATCTTTACTTTTTACTAGCTTGTCCAAGCTTGCCATAGCTTTCCTCCCCAGAGGTAAACATCTTTTAATTTCCTGACTACAGTCACCACTTGCAGAGATCTTTGATCCCAGGAAGATAATATCCGCTACTTCCTCCACTTCTTCCCTGTCTCTTTGCTAGGAGCTGAGATTGCCGCTTGTCATGATCTTCGTCTTAACGTTGAGCAGCAGGCCACCGTTTGCACTTTATTCTTTTACCCTCGTCAATAAGTCCTTTAGTTCCTCCTCACTTTCAGCCATCAGAGTAGTATCATCGATGTATCTGAGGTTGTTAATGTTTCTTCCAGCAATATTGATTGCCTCTTTGGATTTATCCAGTCCGGCCTTACGCATGATGTACTCCGTATATAAGTTGAATAAATAAGGTGACAATATACAACCTTGTTGCACTCCTTTTGGGATCTTGAACCATTCTGTTGTCCCATTTCAGTTCTGACCGTGACTCCTTGGTTAACATACATATTCTTCAGGAGGCGGATGATATGATTTGGTACTCCCATCTCATTAACAACTTGCCATATTTTGTTATGAACCACTCAGACAAAGGCTTTAGAATAGTCTATGAAGCAGAAGTAAATGCTTTTCTGGAACTCTCTTGCTTTCTGTATTATCCTTTGGACATTGGCGATTTGATCTCTTGTGCCTCTGCAGAACCCGGCTTGCAAATCTGGTTGTTCCCTTCCATATACTTTTGGAGCCGAGCTTGTATGACCTTAAGCATTACTATATGCATAAACCCTATTACCTGTTACACCACTGCTTTGAACATACAGGGTGGGACTAACATAACTGTTAGTTGCAGCCAGCTCAATGCACCAGACAGTAGGCAATCTATTAGCTACACCTGCACACACCCATGTCTGTTACATATACAGGACACTGATGTATGGCTGCAAGGAGCATCAAAGGTCCATAAAAGCTATGAGTGAAAAAGGCATAATTTAAAAAAAAGTGCATTTTTACTGTATATTCCCTGCTTTATCGTAGCATGTTAAATGTCTTAGGTGGACCTCTAAATTCCTTAACTGTTCATTACTTCTCATATCAACTTGGAAATCTGTTAAATGTGTCTACCAGCCTTTCTTTAAAGTAGTACTTTTGCAGATTTTCAATCTGTCCATTCTTAGTCAGCAACCATTTCTTCTGACATGGCTTTCTACCTCCAGTCACTTCTCCGTGGTCTCTTTGGCCATATCCTGACCATCCTGGTTTCTACAACCTCTAAGCCTCTTCTCCAGCTGATGCTAAATTTATTTTTTTGCTATCACATACATTGGTCAGTAGGCATTGTGAAATTTGCTTCTTCTATAGTCTGTGACAGTCTACACTCCAGTTCAACAGTCAGGAGGAGTAAGTCCAGTGGTTTCAGAATGGCATTACTTTATTTAACAACTGTTTTAAAGACTCATGCTGTTATTTAATTTTAAGAAACACCCATGTAAACTATCCTCATGTATCACATATTCTTTCAATGTTATTCATTATTTTCTTCTGATCTGTGAAATCTCTACAAATTTTTATGTTGTGAATCTGCGTGTCCTTATTTCTGAGGTATTATGTATGTGTCCTTTAAATTTATTATGTCTTGAGTCTTACTTGTTACCTTACTGTGGCTGGTAGCCTCCCTCTCCCAAACTAATACTTCCTTTGTCATTTCCTGCACTGCATTCTTAAGCTGCAACAGTTTTGTTTCTTACACCCCCCCCCCCCCCCCCCAAATAAATTGCTCAGTTTTTTGCTTATCTACAGCCTGTTAGTTGACTCTCTACTACTTGTTGACTTCATAATTTAAAACTACATTTTCTCTAATACCAAAGTCTGCTAATTCTCTTACCTGTTGTGCTCTCTCAAATTTGTATCCATCATTCTGCCAACTTAAGTCTCTCTCATTTGTTTCTTCTGCAATCTCACACAGGTTTTCATCATGGCTGGCATCTTATTTGAAGATATATTTGATGTTAAGGATATTGATCCTGAAGGAAGAAAATTTGATCGAGGTAAAAAAAAACTCCACACATGCAGTGACTGCTGTTTGTGTCAAGATTTTCGCTGTCATGAAGTCTGCTGCTATTCTCATCCTTTATTTTCTGTACTCAACTTTACAGCATAATTCACAAAACTACAATTTCCCTTTCACCCTTTAAACACTTTATTCCCAACATCTCAACCTATATTAAAGGACCACTGCAGCTCAAGAAAAAATACACAAAATTAACAACATTACTTGTTGTGCATGCCATAAACATAAAACATTTTTTGGAAAAATTTGAAGATTTAGTTTATGAGTACAGGAATCCATTTTGTATTTGCTACATCACATTATTTGTTGTTTATAGTTATTAGTTGAGTGATGGGTGAAGAGGAAGAGTAAAAAGGCAGAAGTCTGGACCATTTGTTTGATAACTACATGACATTTAAGTTGGCACCACACCCATTTGCCCTCTTTGGCCCAGAAGCAGGGTGTTGCATCAAATGATGCACACATAGCTTTCCAGAAATGTGTATGAGAGAGGGCTGTTTACAACTTCCATCAATGTATCATGGATCCGTTCAGTATCCTGCAGAGGCATAAACAATATAGTCACTCAAAACTTTCAGGTGTGTATATGTGTGTGTATTTTTTCATTGTGCAGTGGTCCTTTAAACCTAAGCATCTTCTCTTCAAATTCCCTTCCCTCTTTTATGATTTATATATTTAATTGTCTCCTCCATATTCTCTTTCATGTCTATTTCCTCTCCCACCATGCTTTCTCTTCCTTCTTCTTCTTCTTTCCAGGTCTGTTATAATCCCCTTGTTAATCACCAACTGTCTTCAGAAGCAGCTTATCTGCCTAACCTAATATTTTTTAGGCCCAGTCTTCTGCATGTCCTAGCAGGCTACAATGAACATTAAATAAGTGATTTGTAATTTGGTTGCACCTACCCCTGAGCTGGAAAAGACATATGCTCAAAAGATAACTAACTTGGAAATGTGCAGTAAAGAGTAACTGAATATAAAAGTTAAATATTTAAAGACTGGATTTGTTGTTATGTTTTTAAAACATATTTTGCCTGTTATCTAATTTATGTATTTAAAAGAATATGTCACTACAGTGGTCATTTAAAAAATGCCTGGGAGTTTAGATACACTGAGATAACACATTCAGACAAGCACACGTTTGTCTATGCATGAGAACTGCTTGTGGATTTCACCATTTGCCTATTTTTGCAGTTTCCCGACTACACTGCGAGAGTGAGTCTTTTAAGATGGATCTGATTCTTGATGTGAATATCCAGATATATCCAGTGGATCTTGGTAAGTTTGTGACACCTAAAGTGACACCTAAAGTGACACCGTAGTGATTCCAAATATGGAAACTTACTGTGAGAGAGAGGTAGATGTGAAGTAATTAGAGATATGGATAATGAGTATATGTGTTTTTGAAGTGCAAGAGAAGGATTTGCTAGTTAAAGAGTGATAAAATGGACTGTATATTGTTCAGATACATGCTCTCCTACTCTAGGGAATAAACTTAGGACCACGTGTGTGTGTGTGTGTGGGGCTGCATGGGGTCCATGGACCACCTGTTACCCACAATTAATTTAAAAGTATAGATAATAACATGCAGTTTATCAAATTGCATTAAAAATGAATTTCTTACAGTAAGCTAACACTAAAGTTTACCATGTAAAGCTGTCATTACCCCTGAGTCACTGAATCCATGCATGCATGCAAATCACTTGTACACATAAAAAGACTAGACTAGCTCTGGCCATGCCTAATATTTTTTGTGCAGGTTAGTTGCACTCAATGCACACAATGCATCAGGGGCTAATCCGTAATTAATGAACTCTTATTAACAAAATATGTTAAACTATGCTTGTGGATAGATCATAGAGGCTGACTGAAGGCTCAAAATGGCAGTTTATTTAAATAACCTTCAATTGTTAATGTACTTGTTATAGCCTATACTTTCAAATTATATCATATTTGAAGCCTCCGTTTTATCACTAAAAAGATGTGGAGCATATACGTGAGTACGTTGTGCTATTTCTCTTAGCTCACTGTGTGTGGGTCTATGATTTCTGTGCATACCATGTGCCAGATGCTTATGATATTGTTGGCACATTGTCTGTCTCCCTATATTGTTTGATGTGTTTATGATACCAGACTATGAGCGGTTTTACTAGTTCTGTGTTCTGCTCAGTTTCTTCTGAAACCTTTTGCTTCTCTTTCTTCCAGGGGACAAGTTCCGCCTTGTCATTGCGAGTACTCTGTATGAAGATGGGACATTGGATGATGGAGAGTACAACCCTACTGATGATCGACCCTCAAGGTACCCTGTTGTCATATATAAATGTTTGTGTTGGGTGTTCAGAGATTGATGGCTAGCCAGTTTAAATTCAAAACAATTTGTTTGGTAATGTCAAAGCATACTCTACAGCTAAAATGTATATAAATAAAATAATTTGTATTTTTATTGGTATTTAAAAAGGAAAAATATGGTGTTGAAAATTCCTGTGGAGAAAGTTGTGCATTGATAAAGATATTATAGTATAAAAAAATGTTTTTAAACCCTAAGATATAAACTGAATGATGCAAAAAAATTAGTCCATTACTCAAGTGAGAGTTAAAAAGGGGAATTACACTTTTCTCATTTCCTGTAATTGATTGTAATTGCAAAACATCACCAGTTTGAAAAATTAACTGGTATTGCCTGAAAAAAGTAATGTGTATATGTGTAAGGATATATAGTAGTGATGCATACAAAATATTAGCGCATATAAAAAAAAACTAAATTGTAGTGCAAATAGCACCATATAGATTAATATTTGTATTGTACCCATTTTGCACAATTTTTTTCCAGAGCAGACCAGTTTGAATATGTCATGTATGGGAAGGTGTATCGGATAGAGGGTGACGAAACTTCCACAGAAGCTGCTACTCGTCTGTGAGTGTCTGCTCCTTGTCTCTTCTGCTTTTTGTATTTACAGTCATTTTCTAAACTTCCTTGAGATCTTTTATCCTAAACCATATCTGAATTTTCTCTTCTTCACAACAACCCCCCAATTTGCTCCAAGGGCCCTCTCCCTTTTTTATTACCCTGGTCGCTCTCCAAACCATTTCTGAATAAAGTCCCTCACCACTATTCAGTGTCAGAAATACAGTCAGGTCCATAAATATTGGGACATCGACACACTTCTAATCTTTTTGGCTCTATACACCACCACAATGGATTTGAAATGAAACTAACAAGATGTGCTTTCACTTTCAGCTTTAATTTGAGGGTATTTACATCCAAATCAGGTGAACGGTGTAGGAATCACAGCAGTTTGTATATGTGCCTCCCACTTTTTAAGGGACCAAAAGTAATGGGACAATTGGCTGCTCAGCCAGGTGTGTGTTATTCCCTCATTATCCCATTTACAAAGAGCAGATACAAGCTCCAGAGTTCATTTCAAGTGTGCTATTTGCATTTGTTGCTGTTAACTCTCAATATGAGATCCAAAGAGCTGTCACTATCAGTGAAGCAAGCCATCATTAGGCTGAAAAAACAAAACAAACCCATCAGAGGGTTAGCAAAAACATTAGGTGTGGCCAAATCAACTGTTTGGAACATCCTTAAAAAGAAAGAACGCACCGGTAAGCTCAGCAACACCAAAAGACCCAGAAGACCACGGAAAACAACTGTGGTGGATGACCGAAGAATTATTTCCCTGGTGAAGAAAACACCCTTCACAACAGTTGGCCAGATCAAGAATACTCTCCAGGAGGTAGGTGTATGTGTGTCAAAGTCAACAATCAAGAGACGACTTCTCCAACAATACAGAGGGTTCACCACAAGATGTAAACCATTGGTGAGCCTCAAAAACAGGAAGGCCAGATTAGAGTTTTCCAAACAACACCTAAAAAAAGCCTTCACAGTTCTGTAACAACATACTATGGACAGATGAGACCAAGATCAACTTGTACCAGAGTGATGGGAAGAGAAGAGTATGGAGACGGAAAGGAACTGCTCATGATCCAAAGCGTACCACCTCATCAGTGAAGCATGGTGGTGGTAGTGTCATGGCTTGGGCATGTATGGCTGCCAATGGAACTGGTTCTCTTGTATTTATTGATGATGTGACTGCTGATAAAAGCAGCAGGATGAATTCTGAAGTGTTTCAGGCAATATTATCTGCTCATATTCAGCCAAATGCTTCAGAACTCATTGGACGGCGCTTCACAGTGCAGATGGATAATGACCCGAAGCATACTGCAAAAGCAACCAAAGAGTTTTTTAAGGGAAAGAAGTGGAATGTTATGCAATGGCCAAGTCAATCACCTGATCTGAATCCGATTGAGCATGCATTTCACTTGCTGAAGACAAAACTGAAGGGAAAATGCCCCAAGAACAAGCAGGAACTGAAGACAGTTGCAATAGAGGTCTGGCAGAGCATCATCAGGGATGAAACACAGCGTCTGGTGATGTCTATGCGTTCCAGACTTCAGGCTGTAATTGACTGCAAAGGATTTGCAACCAAGTATTAAAAAGTGAAAGTTTGATTTATGACTGTTAATCTGTCCCATTACTTTTGGTCCCTTAAAAAGTGGGAGGCACATATACAAACTGTTGCAATTCCTACACCGTTCACCTGATTTGGATGTAAATACCCTCAAATTAAAGCTGAAAGTCTGCAGGTAAAGCACATCTTGTTTGTTTAATTTCAAATCCATTGTGGTGGTGTATAGAGCCAAACAGTTTAGAATTGTGTCGATGTCACAATATTTATGGACCTGACTGTACCTTCTTACTTCCCAAGATTTTTTGTTTATCCAATGTAAGACTACATACACATCCTGACTTTGTCCCTCTTTCCTAGGTCTGCTTACGTGTCATATGGAGGTTTGTTGATGAGACTTCAGGGAGATGCCAACAATCTACATGGTTTTGAGGTGGATTCTCGGATTTACCTGTTGATGAAAAAGCTTGCTTTCTAAATAGCATGAAATGCTTTAAGATTTTTTTTTTGTGATCTGGACACTGACCTGGTTCAAAAAGATGTGTTTTTTTTTATGTAAATAAAATATTTTTTGTAGTAATAAGCTCTTCTATGGCTGCAAAGTTTCACTGGGAATTGGAATTATTATTTTTCAATATCTATAATATAATGTCCATATCTAGAATTTCCTATACCAAGGAGAAATAAAATTGCACGAATGCTTTACTTTTGCATGGGCATCATAGAAAACATTTTGTGAAATGTTAGCAGATCGTGTTATAAAATTAACATATTGGTTAATCAGGTTGGATAACAATGGTAAGTATAATGTGTTTCAGTAAGATATTTTAAGGATTGTGAAGAAGCAATCAAAACAGAAACAGACATGAATTCTCCAACAATTGTTTTTTTTTTATAAAGAAGAGGAATCTTTCAGACTTTCGAAAGCGCATACTATTAGTATGGTACGTTGGTGGTCTTTTAAAGGGGCAGTATAATATAAACTATTTTCAATCAGTAAAGTAATGACAGTAAAAAATAAATGAAACCATATGGCCCTCCAAAAAAAGCTTTAAATACATTTACACAATTGTATTTTCTTTGTTCATTTTCTTCACTTTAGGGGTAGTCTATTTCAATGTCTCTGCCGCTTGCATTCTCCTCCATCCTAGTAAGTCAGAATCTGCTGCATTGTTTGCTAGTAGAGGTATAATTTCACTGTGAGATGTGAGAAATTAGGTACACCGTGCTAGAACCAAAGGATACCTACTCTCCTCCCTAAGAAAACGATGCAACAGACTATGACACACTAGGTAGGAGGAAAATGAAACCAGCACTTACATTTCCCATAGAGGTGAGCAATTGAACAATGAAAAATGAGTAAAAGTGTTTAAAAATGTTAATTTTTTTACAATCATTAGTTTGTTGTAGGGGACTCTCGATTTGGCAACCATATTGTTTTGCTGCATTTCACTTCAGCTCCCACTAACCTGAATCCAGTCCATTTCAAGTCTTGATGCTCATATTTTACAATCTGGCCGTTCAGGAGCACTTATATCACTTAGGCCTAGCTAACCCTTTGGAGTGTGTAGCTTTGCCTCCTAATTAAACTCAACCTGGATATAATCCCTCCAATACCCTTTTCTATATAGTTAATAAAGTATTTTTGGTTTTGAGCCTGAAAGCAACATATGGACACTGATACCAGACAACCCACTGAGCGACCGGGCAGTTTTTCTTATTTCACTATACTTAAATATAGGATTTACTTAAATTGTTGATCAAGCCCCTATGATAGAAAGCAGGACTCCTTTATTGCCGTTGAACCAAACTTACGTAGACTCCCCACCTAGAGGTCCTATCTTACAACTTCGGAAACACCATGAAATCCTTGCACCAGAGGAGCCACAGCCCTCTGATGTTAGAAAATTCAACAAGCTCTGTATGAGCCAGTTTTGGAAGGCCTTGTTTGTTCAACCTCACAGCTCCAAGACAACCAATGTTTATTAGATACCCCACAACCTCATGAATGAGTAAATTCCTGACAATTGATAAATCAGACTTGGACCAGATTTGCAGACAGGACTCTGGGACATTTTCCTTCTCTACATTAATTATTGTTGGTATGAGAGTTGAATCCCCTGCAGACACTGATCTAGTACATTGGCATTTGCTATATCATAAAGCTATAGATGGCATGTATTTATTTTTTTAAATTAAATATTAAAAAGTGCTTGAATTGATCAATAGCGAGTCCCTGGGTACCGTCCAGTATATGTATTGTAGCGTTCTCCAAGCTGAAGTCCAATACTTACACTCACCACTTCACTAGAGAACAACCTGAGAAAAAAAGCATTTGGATGAATATATTGTTTAAGGAACAGTAAAGTCACATTTTCTGCTGTGCATTTACATTCCAAAACATTATTTTGAACTTTTAAATGGAAGGAAAGTAGAATTACAGAAGTGGAAATAATTGAGTGGATACAGGGAGAGTTGCATATCGATAAAGGAGATAAATACATGGCTAGGCAGGTGTTACCTTATCTCCCTCACCCCCCAATAAGGTCCCTCCTAAAGCTGCTCTCAGTGCAAGAGGATGCATATCGATAAAGGAGAAATATACATGGCTCGGCAGTTGTTCCCATCTCTCATCACCCAATAAGGTCCCTCCTAAAGCTGCTCTCAGTGAAAGAGAATGCCTGTCCATAAGACGTTCCCTGCTACATTTTCTTTATTGCAGGTACTTTGTACACGGAAGGGGGTGTTAGAAACTACTGGAGACAATGTAGGCTTTTAAAACGCATCACAGACTTGCACATTAACTATACAGGATTTGTAACTGCATCTCATATTAGTTGAGACACATTACATGTCACAGGTACATATACAGAATTAATATCAGTGCATCCTATCCTTATACTAAATAATTAATCTGTGATGGTGCATCCCCTTCTGGATCGCTACCTTCTTGTGGTGAAGGGGCTTATGTACGTCAATGAAGTTGTGAGGGATACCATGTAGGGTCACCCAAAATGTGAAATTATAGCAGGGAGGTCAGACAAATTGTTGTCCATTGGAGAAGGAACTGCAACCCACACCAGTAACTTTGCCAAGAACACCTTATGGACGAACATTACCAGAGACATAACAATAGATGTGACTGACGTGCTGTGATCCAAAGGGTCACGAAGAGTTGACACGACTGATTCACTCAACAATGGTGCATCACAAGCATCTCCTGTATCTTTATACACAGTACCAGTGCATCATGGTAATATACTCTTAATGTCTAAAATCAACAACAGTGCATCACAACCTTATTTTTCTCCAAGATCCACTAAGCTTGGAAAGTGCTGCAATATCTGGTTCCTATGATGAAAATGTCCTCTGTAGCACCAGTGAAGATTAGTGAAGTTAGTCTTTTATCCACAAAATTAGTAACAGTACATCATATGCCCATCACATATAATAGTTTTAGTAATTGCCAGTTTGTCAGTAACGCTATGTTAAAAGTTATGGGCTTGCGCATGCGAAATGAGTGCCCAAAAAAGCTCATCGTGAGGCCCGCAAGACTGGCAATGAGCGACGAATGCGCTCATTGCCAGGCACACAATGAGTGCGAGGCACGCAACACTTAAAAAAAAAATACAACTTTAACTGCCTCTGTTTTTTTCAAGCCCGTAACTTGGAAGCCATCGGAAGACACACAGCACAGGAAGAGAGCGAGTCTGCTAGCTAATTTGAGGTTAAATTGGTGTTTTTAGGAGATCGAAAATCGGTTAAGCTTGGAATAAAATGGTCGCCGTAAACCCGTAATTGTTTGGAAGAAGGCGCAAAACGAGGCCGAAGGCGCTCATCGCTTGCCCTGTTATAAGCACCGAAGGTTTTCAATGTGAGGCAATAAAGTGGCTGGTTGGACGACATCTGCAATGATGCATTGAGCGTTTAACGCGAGGCTTGTAAAGTAGAGGGGGGAGAGGCTCGCTATGAGCGCCAAAGGTGCTCATTGCGAGGCATGAAAATGGTGGGTTGGCCGAGGCCTGCAATTAGCAGCGAAGCCGCTCATCGCGAGGCCCGTAAAGAAGACGACAGGAGAGGCTCGCAATGACACTGTAACAGGAAATGGCAGCCTCATACACTTTATATATAGACACTGTAACAGGACATCGCAGCCTCATACACTTTATATATAGACACTGTAACAGGGCATCGCAGCCTCATACACTTTATATATAGACACTGTAACAGGACATGGCAGCCTCATACACTTTATATATAGGCACTGTAACAGGGCATCACAGATTCATACACTTCATATATAGACACTGTAACAGGGCATCGCAGCCTCATACACTTTATATATGGACACTAACAGGGCATCGCAGCCTCATACACTTTATATATAGACACTGTAACAGGACATCGCAGCCTCATACACTTTATATATAGGCACTGTAACAGGACACCGCAGCTTCATACACTTTATATATAGACACTGTAACAGGACATGGCAGCCTCATACACTTTATATATGGACACTAACAGGACATCGCAGCTTCATACACTTTATATATAGACACTGTAACAGGGCATCGCAGCCTCATACACTTTATATATGGACACTAACAGGGCATCGCAGCCTCATACACTTTATATATAGACACTGTAACAGGACATCGCAGCCTCATACACTTTATATATAGACACTGTAACAGGACATCACAGCCTCATACACTTCATATATGGACACTAACAGGGCATTGCAGCCTCATACACTTTATATATAGGCACTGTAACAGGGCATCACAGATTCATACACTTCATATATAGACACTGTAACAGGGCATCGCAGCCTCATACACTTTATATATGGACACTAACAGGGCATCGCAGCCTCATACACTTTATATATAGACACTGTAACAGGACATCGCAGCCTCATACACTTTATATATAGACACTGTAACAGGACATCACAGCCTCATACACTTCATATATGGACACTAACAGGGCATTGCAGCCTCATACACTTTATATATAGACACTGTAACAGGGCATCGCAGCCTCATACACTTTATATATAGACACTGTAACAGGGCATCGCAGCCTCATACACTTTATATATGGACACTAACAGGGCATTGCAGCCTCATACACTTTATATATAGACACTGTAACAGGACATCGCAGCCTCATACACTTTATATATAGACACTGTAACAGGACATCGCAGCCTCATACACTTTATATATGGACACTGTAACAGGGCATCCCAGCCTCATACACTTTATATATAGACACTGTAACAGGGCATCGCAGCCTCATACACTTTATATATAGACACTGTAACAGGACATCGCAGCCTCATACACTTTATATATAGACACTGTAATAGGGCATCGCAGCCTCATACACTTTATATATAGACATTGTAACAGGGCATCGCAGCCTCATACACTTTATATATGGACACTAACAGGGCATTGCAGCCTCATACACTTTATATATAGACACTGTAACAGGACATCGCAGCCTCATACACTTTATATATGGACACTGTAACAGGGCATCCCAGCCTCATACACTTTATATATAGACACTGTAACGGCATCGCAGCCTCATACACTTTATATATGGACACTGTAACAGGGCATCGCAGCCTCATACACTTTATATATAGACACTGTAACAGGACATCGCAGCCTCATACACTTTATATATAGACACTGTAATAGGGCATCGCAGCCTCATACACTTTATATATAGACATTGTAACAGGACATGGCAGCCTCATACACTTTATATATAGACACTGTAACAAGACATTGCAGCCTCATACACTTTATATATAGACACTGTAACAGGACATCGCAGCCCCATACACTTTATATATAGACACTGTAACAAGACATTGCAGCCTCATACACTTTATATATAGACACTGTAACAGGACATCCCAGCCTCATACACTTTATATATAGACACTGTAACAGGGCATCGCAGCCCCATACACTTTACATAGAGACTGCAACAGGACATCGCAGCCTCATACACTTTATATATAGACACTGTAACAGGACATCGCAGCCTCATAGACTTTATATATAGACACTGTAACAGGACATCGCAGCCTCATACACTTTATATATAGACACTGTAACAGGACATCGCAGCCTCATACACTTTATAAATAGATACTGTAACAGGACATCGCAGCCTCATATACTTTATATATAGACACTGTAACAGGACATGGCAGCCTCATAGACTTTATATATAGACACTGTAACAGGACATCGCAGCCTCATACACTTTATATATAGACACTGTAACAGGACATCGCAGCCTCATACACTTTATATATAGGCACTGTAACAGGACATCGCAGCCTCATACACTTTATATATGAACACTGTAACAGGGCATCGCAGCCACATACACTTTATATATAGATACTGTAACAGGACATCACAGCCTCATACACTTTATATATAGACATTGTAACAGGACATCGCAGCCTCATACACTTTATATATAGACATTGTAACAGGACATCGCAGCCTCATACACTTTATATATAGGCACTGTAACAGGACATCGCAGCCTCATACACTTTATATATGAACACTGTAACAGGGCATCGCAGCCTCATACACTTTATATATAGACATTGTAACAGGACATGGCAGCCTCATACACTTTATATATAGACACTGTAATAGGGCATCGCAGCCTCATACACTTTATATATAGACACTGTAACAAGACATTGCAGCCTCATACACTTTATATATAGACACTGTAACAGGACATCGCAGCCCCATACACTTTATATATAGACACTGTAACAAGACATTGCAGCCTCATACACTTTATATATAGACACTGTAACAGGGCATCGCAGCCCCATACACTTTACATAGAGACTGCAACAGGACATCGCAGCCTCATACACTTTATATATAGACACTGTAACAGGACATCGCAGCCTCATAGACTTTATATATAGACACTGTAACAGGACATCGCAGCCTCATACACTTTATATATAGACACTGTAACAGGACATCGCAGCCTCATACACTTTATATATAGATACTGTAACAGGACATCGCAGCCTCATATACTTTATATATAGACACTGTAACAGGACATCACAGCCACATATATAGACACTGTAACAGGACATGGCAGCCTCATAGACTTTATATATAGACAGTGTAACAGGGCATCGCAGCCTCATACACTTTATATATAGACACTGTAACAAGACATTGCAGCCTCATACACTTGATATATAGACACTGTAACAGGACATCGCAGCCACATACACTTTATCTATAGACACTGTAACAAGACATCGCAGCCTCATACACTGTATATATAGGCACTGTAACAGGACATCGCAGCCTCATACACTTTATATATAGACACTGTAACAGGGCATCGCAGCCTCATACACTTTATATATAGACACTGTAACAGGACATCGCAGCCTCATACACTTGATATATAGACACTGTAACAGGACATCCCAGCCTCATACACTTCATATATAGACACTGTAACAGGACATCGCAGCCTCATAGACTTTATATATAGACACTGTAACAGGGCATCGCAGCCCCATACACTTTACATAGAGACTGCAACAGGACATCGCAGCCTCATACACTTTATATATAGACACTGTAACAGGACATCCCAGCCTCATACACTTCATATATAGACACTGTAACAGGACATCGCAGCCTCATAGACTTTATATATAGACACTGTAACAGGACATCGCAGCCTCATACACTTTATCTATAGACACTGTAACAAGACATCGCAGCCTCATACACTGTATATATAGGCACTGTAACAGGACATCGCAGCCTCATACACTTTATATATAGACACTGTAACAGGGCATCGCAGCCTCATACACTTTATATATAGACACTGTAACAGGACATCGCAGCCTCATACACTTGATATATAGACACTGTAACAGGACATCCCAGCCTCATACACTTTATATATAGACATTGTAACAGGACATCGCAGCCTCATACACTTTATATATAGACACTGTAACAGGACATCGCAGCCTCATACACTTTATATATAGACACTGTAACAGGACATCGCAGCCTCATACACTTCATATATAGACACTGTAAGAGGACATCCCAGCCTCATACACTTCATATATAGACACTGTAACAGGACATCGCAGCCCCATACACTTTATATATAGACACTGTAACAGGACATCGCAGCCTCATACACTTTATATATAGACACTGTAACAAGACATCGCAGCTTCATACACTTTATATATAGACACTGTAACAGGGCATCGCAGCCCCATACACTTTATATATAGACACTGTAACAGGACACCGCAGCCTCATACACTTTATATATAGACACTGTAACAGGACACCGCAGCCTCATACACTTTATATATAGACACTGTAACAGGACATCGCAGCCTCATAGACTTTATATATAGACACTGTAACAGGGCATCGCAGCCTCATACACTTTATATATAGACACTGTAACAGGGCATCGCAGCCTCATACACTTTATATATGGACACTAACAGGGCATCGCAGCCTCATACACTTTATATATAGACACTGTAACAGGACATCGCAGCCTCATACACTTTATATATAGACACTGTAACAGGACATCGCAGCCTCATACACTTTATATATGGACACTGTAACAAGACATCACAGCCTCATACACTTTATATATGAACACTGTAACAGGGCATCGCAGCCTCATACACTTTATATATAGACATTGTAACAGGACATGGCAGCCTCATACACTTTATATATGGACACTGTAACAAGACATCACAGCCTCATACACTTTATATATGAACACTGTAACAGGGCATCGCAGCCTCATACACTTTATATATAGACACTGTAACAGGGCATCGCAGCCTCATACACTTTATATATAGACATTGTAACAGGACATGGCAGCCTCATACACTTTATATATAGACACTGTAACAAGACATCGCAGCCTCATACACTTTATATATAGACACTGTAACAGGGCATCGCAGCCTCATACACTTTATATATAGACACTGTAACAGGGCATCGCAGCCTCATACACTTTATATATAGACACTGTAACAGGACATGGCAGCCTCATACACTTTATATATAGACACTGTAACAGGACATCGCAGCCTCATACACTTTATATATAGACACTGTAACAGGGCATCGCAGCCTCATACACTTTATATATGGACACTGTAACAGGGCATCGCAGCCTCATACACTTTATATATAGACACTGTAACAGGACATCGCAGCCCCATACACTTTATATATAGACACTGTAACAGGGCAGCACAGCCTCATATATAGACACTAACAGGACATCGCAGCCCCATACACTTTATATATAGACACTGTAACAGGACATGGCAGCCTCATACACTTTATATATAGACACTGTAACAGGACATCGCAGCCTCATACACTTTATATATGGACACTGTAACAGGGCATCGCAGCCTCATACACTTTATATATGGACACTGTAACAGGGCATCGCAGCCTCATACACTTTATATATAGACACTGTAACAGGACATCGCAGCCTCATACACTTTCTATATAGACACTGTAACAGGGCATCGCAGCCTCATACACTTTATATATAGGCACTGTAACAGGACATCGCAGCCTCATACACTTTATATATAGACACTGTAACAGGACATCGCAGCCTCATACACTTTATATATAGACACTGTAACAGGGCATCGCAGCCTCATACACTTTATATATAGACACTGTAACAGGGCATCGCAGCCTCATACACTTTATATATAGACACTGTAACAGGACATGGCAGCCTCATAGACTTTATATATAGACACTGTAACAGGACATTACAGCCTCATACACTTTATATATAGACACTGTAACAGGACATCGCAGCCTCATACACTTTATATATAGACACTGTAACAGGACATCGCAGCCTCATACACTTTATATATAGACACTGTAACAGGACATCGCAGCCTCATACACTTTATATATAGACACTGTAACAGGACACCGCAGCCTCATACACTTTATATATAGGCACTGTAACAGGACATCGCAGCCTCATACACTTTATATATAGACACTGTAACAGGACATCGCAGCCTCATACACTTTATATATAGACACTGTAACAGGACATCGCAGCCTCATACACTTTATATATAGACACTGTAACAGGACATCGCAGCCTCATACACTTTATATATAGACACTGTAACAGGACATCACAGCCTCATACACTTTATATATAGACACTGTAACAGGGCAGCACAGCCTCATATATAGACACTAACAGGACATCGCAGCCTCATACACTTTATATATAGACACTGTAACAGGACATCGCAGCCTCATACACTTTATATATAGACATTGTAACAGGACATCGCAGCCTCATACACTTTATATATAGGCACTGTAACAGGACATCCCAGCCTCATACACTTTATATATAGGCACTGTAACAGGACATCCCAGCCTCATACACTTTATATATAGACACTGTAACAGGACATCCCAGCCTCATACACTTTATATATAGACATTGTAACAGGACATCGCAGCCTCATACACTTTATATATAGACACTGTAACAGGACATCCCAGCCTCATACACTTTATATATAGACATTGTAACAGGACATCGCAGCCTCATACACTTTATATATAGGCACTGTAACAGGACATCCCAGCCTCATACACTTTATATATAGACACTGTAACAGGACATCGCAGCCTCATACACTTTATATATAGACACTGTAACAGGACATCGCAGCCTCATACACTTTATATATAGGCACTTTAACAGGACATCCCAGTCTCATACACTTTATATATAGACACTGTAACAGGACATCGCAGCCTCATACACTTTATATATAGACACTGTAACAGGACATCGCAGCCTCATACACTTTATATATAGACACTGTAACAGGACATCGCAGCCTCATACACTTTATATATAGACACTGTAACAGGACATCGCAGCCTCATACACTTTATATATAGACACTGTAACAGGACATCGCAGCCCCATACACTTTATATATAGACACTGTAACAGGGCATCGCAGCCTCATACACTTTATATATAGACACTGTAACAGGACATCGCAGCCTCATACACTTTATATATAGATACTGTAACAGGACATCGCAGCCTCATACACTTTATATATAGGCACTGTAACAGGACATCGCAGCCTCATACACTTTATATATAGACACTGTAACAGGACATCGCAGCCTCATACACTTTATATATAGACACTGTAACAGGACATCGCAGCCTCATACACTTTATATATAGACACTGTAACAGGACATCACAGCCTCATACACTTTATATATAGACACTGTAACAGGGCAGCACAGCCTCATATATAGACACTAACAGGACATCGCAGCCTCATACACTTTATATATAGACACTGTAACAGGACATCGCAGCCTCATACACTTTATATATAGACATTGTAACAGGACATCGCAGCCTCATACACTTTATATATAGGCACTGTAACAGGACATCCCAGCCTCATACACTTTATATATAGGCACTGTAACAGGACATCCCAGCCTCATACACTTTATATATAGACATTGTAACAGGACATCGCAGCCTCATACACTTTATATATAGGCACTGTAACAGGACATCCCAGCCTCATACACTTTATATATAGGCACTGTAACAGGACATCGCAGCCCCATACACTTTATATATAGACACTGTAACAGGACATCCCAGCCTCATACACTTTATATATAGGCACTGTAACAGGACATCCCAGCCTCATACACTTTATATATAGACACTGTAACAGGACATGGCAGCCTCATACACTTTATATATAGACACTGTAACAGGACATCGCAGCCTCATACACTTTATATATAGACACTGTAACAGGACATCGCAGCCTCATACACTTTATATATAGGCACTATAACAGGACATCCCAGCCTCATACACTTTATATATAGACACTGTAACAGGACATCGCAGCCTCATACACTTTATATATAGACACTGTAACAGGACATCGCAGCCTCATACACTTTATATATAGACACTGTAACAGGACATCGCAGCCTCATACACTTTATATATAGACACTGTAACAGGACATCGCAGCCTCATACACCTTATATATAGACACTGTAACAGGACATCGCAGCCCCATACACTTTATATATAGACACTGTAACAGGGCATCGCAGCCTCATACACTTTATATATAGACACTGTAACAGGACATCGCAGCCTCATACACTTTATATATAGATACTGTAACAGGACATCGCAGCCTCATACACTTTATATATAGATACTGTAACAGGACATCGCAGCCTCATACACTTTATATATGGACACTGTAACAGGACATCGCAGCCTCATACACTTTATATATAGATACTGTAACAGGACATCGCAGCCTCATACACTTTATATATGGACACTGTAATAGGGCATCGCAGCCTCATACACTTTATATATAGATAATGTAACAGGACATCACAGCCTCATACACTTTATATATAGACACTGTAACAGGGCAGCACAGCCTCATATATAGACACTAACAGGACATCGCAGCCTCATACACTTTATATATAGACACTGTAACAGGACATCGCAGCCTCATACACTTTATATATAGACATTGTAACAGGACATCGCAGCCTCATACACTTTATATATAGACACTGTAACAGGACATCGCAGCCTCATACACTTTATATATAGACACTGTAACAAGACATCGCAGCTTCATACACTTTATATAGAGACTGCAACAGGACATCGCAGCCTCATACACTTTATATATAGACACTGTAACAGGACATCGCAGCCCCATACACTTTATATATAGACACTGTAACAGGACATCGCAGCCTCATACACTTTATATATAGACACTGTAACAGGACATCGCAGCCTCATACACTTTATATATAGACACTGTAACAGGACATCGCAGCCCCATACACTTTATATATAGACACTGTAACAGGACATCGCAGCCTCATACACTTTATATATAGACACTGTAACAGGGCATCGCAGCCTCATACACTTTATATATAGACATTGTAACAGGACATCGCAGCCTCATACACTTTATATATAGACACTGTAACAGGACATCGCAGCCTCATACACTTCATATATAGACACTGTAACAGGACATCGCAGCCTCATACACTTTATATATAGACACTGTAACAGGACATCGCAGCCTCATACACTTCATATATAGACACTGTAACAGGACATCGCAGCCTCATACACTTTATATATATAGGCACTGTAACAGGACATCACAGCCTCATACACTTTATATATAGACACTGTAACAGGACATCGCAGCCTCATACACTTTATATATAGACACTGTAACAGGGCATCGCAGCCTCATACACTTTATATATAGACACTGTAACAGGGCATCGCAGCCTCATACACTTCATATATAGACATTGTAACAGGACATCGCAGCCTCATACACTTTATATATAGACACTGTAACAGGACATCGCAGCCTCATACACTTTATATATAGACACTGTAACAGGTTTAATAGACAGGATTAGTGGCATCACTTTGCTTTATACCCAATGTCAGCACACCACATGATTATACAATCAGTAACACCATGTTACACCTTGTATGTAGATGTACATTCCGACCCTTGTCTGCAGGTGCAGAAATGTGTGTGTAAGGAGAGCAATAAAGCTGTTCGTATTGAACCTGTCAAGATGCAGCTGGGACTTCAGACCCCGGGGAAAGGGCAGTAAGGAAGCGATAGGGTAGTTGGAGAGCATAGAGATAGAGAGCAGCTAGCAGAACAGGCTGATGAGAGTGTTATTATAACGGCTACTGACAAAGAGCTGGAACAGAGGGGCTGGGGGCTTCTGGGAGGTAAATAAAGGCAGGGGCTGCACATGATAGAGACAGGCCAGGAGGGACTAGTGTTACTGGGCTGATTCTCACTGATACAGAGCTGGCCCTGAGTGCACATGGATCCCCACACTGACAGTAAGATGCATGACCTTATTATTATTATTGGGATTCTGTATATGCTGCAAATGTATGCCAATTCTGAAATGTTAGTAAATGAAACGGTTGTTATTAATGAACTTAATGTAACATAATAAAGTAATATATTTCCTTTATGTTGTCATAGACAAATAACCATGATACAATTTGCACATACTGTACCCTCACAGTGTTTTTATTTACTGGT